>JAODAL010061343.1:0-20375 GCA_025379985.1 Phyllomedusa bahiana | reverse complement strand
GGGCAGTAACCGCGTTCACATTGTGTTTTTGGGGGGCCCAATTTGTGTATCTGTAATACGGTGATGACTGACCTCCCAGGCGTTCGGGTCAGTCATCTGTGGTCAGACTTTACTGTAAATGTGTCCGTGATGCGCTTGTGTAAGAACAGCCGGCAGCCCCCGCCTGGCTTACCTCCTTTGGGCCTGCGGGGGAAAAGCCCCCTCACCGGGAACCCTTTGGGGGGCGTAGGAGAAGGCCTCCCCCATGTTGGGCCCCGTTTTTTGGAAAATTCTCCCGGAAATCCACTCAAAAAAGAACGGCGGGGAAATAAAAGAAGAAAAAGCAGTATCAGAGCGAGGGGGCGCCCGTCACCCCCAAAGCTCCCGCCAAAGCCAAAGCGGGGCGGCCCAAAATTTGGCCAACATCCACCAAAAGTTTCATCCTGGGACTTCATTTGTGTGAAAAGTTGTTGCACAAAACTGGAATCGCAAAAGAACCTGTGACCGGAATCGCGTTCAATATGCGAATGTGACTGCTTTACGGGTCGCTTTCACGGGATCAATTTTAGTTTAAGTCATGTAAAGGGAAATTTCGCAATAAATTTGTCCCCTCCTGGTTTCCAACATGGGCGCATCACGTGCCCAAAAATCTTTATAAAAAGTGGCAAAAGGTGCCTAAAATTGCTTTTAAAAATTTGGGATATGTGAGGGAAATTGGATGGGGAAATTGCATCATCACCAACTTTTGCAGGCGTCTCCTGTGACGTGACTTGCATTAAAAGTTGCATCATGTGATCAATATCCTCTTGTAATTTAAGTCACATAAAATATTGCACCCTGCATTAGAAGTCGCATCATGTGACCAGAATCGCATTAAATGTCGCATCACCGAATACAAAATGGATTACAACTTGCAACTTTGACGGGAATCGCATTCAGTGTTGTGTCATGTGACTAGCACTGCCTTAACGTCGCATCATGTAAATTTAAGTCACATGACCGGAACCGGAAAGCAGATGGCGCGGGGTGACTAGCACTGCATTAAAAGTTGCATCACGCGATCAAAATCGCAGTGTAATTTGGGACATTTGACCGGAATCGCATTAAATGTTGCATCAACGTGACTGGAATTAAAATAGAAATCACATTGTGGACTGGAATCGCATTGGAAATTGAATCATGTGACCGGATTTGCATTAAAAATCCCATCATGTGACCAGAATTGGTTTACAAGTTTGGCATCCTGTCATTAAAATCACTTTAAGGGTGTTTGTGAGGAGAATCGTTTAAAAAAGTCCCCATCACCCGATAAAAAATCGCCTTGAAAATTCGTCTTTGGGGGGGAATCGCTTTAAAAATGTGGGCATCACATGACTGGAATTAGAATATAAATCGCATCGTGGCCCAGAATCGCATTAAAAAAATGGCATAATGTGGGGGAAAATTTTTTTTAATGCCCAGTTTGGGTCGGGCCCGGTCTTTTCTTTTCCTTTGGGGGTAAACAAGTTTTAGTGCCCCCGGTGGGGTTGAATACCCTAGGTCAGGGGTGTCAAACTGCGGCCCCCCAAGCTTTTTTTTGGGAAAAAATTTAAAAACCCCCATCTTTGCCCACTTTTAGAGATTATAAAAATTTGATGATGGGAGTTGTTTAGTTTCCAACAGCTGGGGGGCCCGCAGTTTGCCCCACCTGGTCCTAGGATAGAAAAACTCCCCTGGTTTTTCTTTGTGTGTTTTTAGGAGGTGAAAAACATTTTAAAAACCATGGTAAAAAAGGGGAAACCAAAAGGTTCCCTGCATTGCCAGTCAGTCTTGTAGACTGCAGGCTGCCGGTACCCAGACATAAGTGGTATGATAATATGGGCGTGTTGGGGGGGGTTAGAGGCATGACCTAGTGTGATGTCATGTATTTGGGAAAGGGGCCCCCTCGGTTATGCCGGGGGCCCCTAATACTGTTAAGATGGTTGGCATAGGTGGAAAGGGCCCCAGGAAAAGGTTTAAAAATCCCATCTTTTGACCCGGAAACGCATCAAAAACTCGTATCATGTGACCAGAATTGGAGTATAAATTGCATCAGGCTCCGATATTGCATTCAATGTTGTCTCATGTCACTAGACTTGCCTTAAAAGTCGCATCACGTGATCAATATTGTAATGTAATTTAAGTCACGTAACCAAAATCACATAATATTGCATTCTGTAAAATTTGCATCATGTGACCAGAATCACATTAAATGTTGCATCACATGACTGGAATTTGAATATAAATTGCATCGTGGACCGAAAAAATTAGAAAAGGCAATTAAACATGTGTCCCGGAAATTTGCAAATTTAAAAATTTACTCACGTGACTGGAATCGGATAACAAATGGCGCCGGGTGCCTAGAAATTTCGTTTTGAAATAGATTCCCCGTGCCAGAATTGGTTTTCCCAAAAATTTCATCCTGTCATGGAAACCCCGGGCAAAATGGGGTCCTGTGACTAGAATTGCATTAAAAGTCGCATCACCCGATCAAAACCGCATTGCGATCTCATCATTTGACTGGAATCACATTAAATGTTACATCACATGATCCAAATCGCAGTGTAATTTGGGATATTTGACCAGAATTGCAAATTTAAAAAATCGCTTACGTGATGGAAATTAAAAAAAAAATCGATCGTGGACCCGAAACGCATTTTAAAAAATTTATCTGTGGGGTTGGGGGTGGGTGACTAGAATTGCATAGCAAATTTCATCCCGCGACCGGAAGGGTTATAAAATTTCATCTTTTTGACCGATATTGCATTCGACGTTGTCTCATGTGACCGGAATCGCATTGAACGTCGCATCACGTGACTAGAATTGCGTCAAAATCGCATGGCGTGATCGATATCGCCTTGTAATTTGTCGCGTGACATCAATCGCATTAAATGTCGCCTCCCTGGATCCGCAACGGGTTATAGATCGCATCAAAAAAGGGAAAGCAAATATAAAATTGCTTAAAAGTCGCATCAATGTTTTTAAACCGCGCCCTAATGCATTCTATGTCGCATTACGTGACTGCGGTTTGGGTTTACAATGGCATATGTGACTATAATGTCCGCCCCAAATCGCCGCGGGCCCGGTTTTTTCTACGCTAAATTTTAAAAGGGAAAGGGTCACTGCAAAAATGAGGGCCCCTTATCAGTCCATCTAGTGTCCATGTTACAAAAACCCGATGCGCGCTTTACCTCATGCCCCCCTCCCCGGGGAACCCGCTCTCCCCTTTTTCCCCCCATCCCCCAAAAGTTCCTAGCAACAAAAGGGCGCTTTTCAATTACCAGGCCCCCTGCAAAAAAATCAACTCCCGACCCTTGGTTCGGCCCTACCCCCTCGCCGGCGTCATGACGTCACTTCCGGCGCGCTGCCGGGAATTGTAGTTCTTAGCGTTCTCTGGAAGGATGACGCGTGGAAAAGGCAGAGGCGGCGTTACGTCACGTCACGGACTGCAAAGCGACCAATCAGCGGCTGCCAGGTCAGGGCACAGAGGGATGAGACAAGGGTGGGGCGAGAGGCGGGAAAAACGGGGGTCCCCGGAGGGAAGTAATGGGGGTTCCGGGGGTGGGGTTTTTTGGGGGGAAGGGAGGGTGAGGGGGGGGGGAGCCCGAGAGGTGAATTAGCTGTCGACCGTGCGGGGCTTGTGTGCGCTGCCCGTCACCTGACAGCGCTTCTCCATTCATAGAGCAGCGGCCCCGGAGGTGCGGGTTATTCGCTGTCATTTACACTGAATTAACTTGTGAATATAACGTGTAATCTGCACAGGATCCAGCATTGGTCACGGAAACAGTCAGCCTGCTGCTGTTGATGGATCCTGACCTGGTTATAGGTGTAATGTGAGCCTGCCAGATGGCGCTGTAGTCTGCCCCGGATCCAGCATTGACCATGGGGAAACTGTTTAGAAAGTGCTGTTGTGGTCCCCGAAACCCGGTTTAGGGGGTTAAAGTGAGCCCGCCAGTGGGCTGTAGCGGGACAAACCCTCCAGCATTGACCCCGGAAGCTTTTCAGGCCCGCTTTCTGGGTTTTGGATCCTTACCTGGTTATAGGTGTGAGATTGCCATGTGTGTGAATACTCATTACCATATGGTGCTGTTATCTGCACAGGATTCAGCATTGATAATGGAAGCTGTTGGCATGCTGCTGTTGATGGATCCTGACCTGGAGCTTTTGCAGTGTGAGATGCCATGTGTGTGAATACCCATTGCCAGATGTCTCTGTGGTCAGCATAGTAGCCAGCATTGATAATGGACACTTTCAGTATGCTGCTGTTGATGGATCTGGCTTTGCTTATAGGTTTGGAAATTTTTTATGTGTGAATACTCATTGTCATATGGCGCTGTAGTGTGCACAGGATCCAGCATTGATAATGGACACTGTCAGCCTCAAGGCTGTGGAGTCGGCAAGCCAAAGCTCCGACTCCTCAATTTCCCAAACCTCCGACTCCCTCATACACGGCGCATGTTTAAGTGATAACTTTACTGTAGCTAAAATGGTAACAATCAGGCTGTTATCACCTTATGAGTACAATAATCAAGCTGTTTAGGTAGATAAACAGACATGACAAAGCAAAAGGGTAACATGTTTTGAACACTTGTGGGGTAGAGGTTGACGAAAAAGTGTATTGTATCAAGGGTCCAGTCTGCACCAACATTGGGACTGTGTAGAAGAGGACCTGGGAGCAGATTTCTTTTTGGTCAAGACCTGCTTGAATCTGAATCCAGAGCGGCAGAAGGTTTCAGGCAGAGCTGAAAACCAAAGGTGGATTTCCCAAATACTAACAAAATAAAAATTAACATTTTGATTTTTAGGAGCAAAACAGTAACAATACAGTTCAGGGAAAGAATCTGCAGTAACAAAAAAAAGATGCTAAATACTTGCAGAGTCATAATGTATAAGATAGGTAAGAGGACTGTATATAAAAATGGATGGGAGCTCATGTCACCAAAGCTGTAGGGGTCGTGAGATATGGAGCACTGAAAGTCACAAGTTCATAACATTGTTACCCTTTTGCTTGACTGTTGTAAAATTTATTTATTGGATACGGACTTGTAGGACACAAAAAAATTGTAATATGCAAAACCACTGCTAGAACATTTGTGGAGTCTCTGAATTTGTTCTGAGAAATAGTATTGTCCTCCATCAGATCCTGCACATGACCTCACATCTGACCTCATTATTTCCAGGCTAGAGAACGGCCTCTCTTTTAAAACCCCCCACCTAACTTGGGTTGAGGGGCAAAGCAGGGGACCACAGGGGCAACCATCTCAACATGTCAGGGTATAAAGGAATTGCCTGCAGTCACAGTCAGTGTTGTTGAATGGTTGATCTTCTACTTCTTTGCAAAACAGCGTGAAAACATTTTGCTTTGAAATTTTGATTGCCCTGGGGGTCGGGATCTTTTCCCCCGGGGGCAGCGCTTTGGCCTGCTCCTTGTCATCAAATACACTCCTCATTTTATGGGGCTGAAGATATGGGAGCGGGAGCACTGGCCGGACCCAAGCCCTTGCTCTTTACAACTCTTTGCTAACGGCCCAAATTTAAATTTATTTTTTGGGGATTTGGGGAGTGGGTTCCATTTTAGTCCTGAAAAATAGCCACCAAACCCCCAAAAACCCGACTCCACAGGCCTCCCCTTTGCACCATTTTGGGCCCCCTTTACAGGAGTGGGGGCCCAGCCTATGAATTTTTCCAGGGGTGCCTGGTGCCTTTTTCCCAAGGGGGGGGAAACTACAGGGGGTGCAGAGGTGGGAAGCCCCTACCGGGCCCTGCAGCCTGAGGGGGCCCCAAAACCCCTTTCCCGGGCCACTAAGAAGACACCAAAAGGGAAAATGGCGCATGGTCAATGGGGGGGCCCATTTCACTTTTTGCAACAGGGCCCAAGAGCTTGAAGTTGCACCTCTGGCCTTATTCTTTTACCCTTCTGTCGGGTTTTTTTTGGGAAAAATAGGATCTGCAACTGGGGCGGGGAAATTAAAATTCTAGGGGAATGTGAAGACTCTCCTGCTGCTCCACCAGGTTCAGATTACAGAGAAACCAAGGATCTTCCAATATTCTGGAGGCCCAGGACTCGCTGTCCCCCCGACAGGAGCGAAAAGGGCCAAACAGCCCAAAATGGGGGTTCGTGGTTTCACCTGCTGCTTTTGTCCCCTTTATTTTTCACCAAATGGAAAAAAAAGCAGTGGGAGAAAGTCTCCTAAAGGTAATGATAAGGCATCTCCCAGAGGGTCCTACAGCCAACAAAAACAATACGGCCAAAACGGGTAGAAGAGGGACCCAAATAAGATGTATCTGTAAGTAGATACTTAAAGGGAGGTTACTACCATAGACATTAATGGTATATTGATACTATAGGTCATGAAAGTGTGATAGGTGCTGATGCCACCTCTGAGACATGCATCTAATTAAGGAACGGGGCCCCGAAAATGTTGGCTCAGAATGGAGAACCGCTCATGCTTATGCAAGACTCTCCATCCTGTTCTATGGGAGTACAGCCCGGGAAAACACCCAACCCCGTACTGAGAAAAACCCATAGAAAAGGGGGAGAACACAGCGCTCCCCTGTACTGGGGGGCTCCCCTAGAACAGAAAAGGAGAAAACGGCCCCCCCTGTACTGGAAATCCCATAGAACCCAAAGGAGAAAAACAGCGCTCCCCTGTACTGGGGAAATCCCATAAAACAAAAAAGGGGAAAAAAAACGCTCCTCTTTAATGAGAACTCCCAAAAGAAAAGGGTGGGGAGGAACAGCCTCCCCCGTACTTGGGGAAATCCCAAAGAACCCAAAAGGAAACACAAGGTCCCCTGTACCCGGAAATCCCCTAGAACAGGAAAGGGAGGGGGAACCCCCAGCGTCCCTGAAGGGAATCCCAAAGAAAGAATGGAGGGGAAAAAAAGCCTCCCCTGTACTGGGAAATCCCATAGAACAGAATGGAGAACACAGCCCCTCCCCCGTACTGGGAAATTCCCCTAGAACCCGGGAAAGGGGGGAACACAGCCTCCCCCTGTACTGGGGAAATCCCAAAAACAGAATGGAGAACACAAAAGGGCCCCCTGACGGAATTCCCCCGAAAACAGAATGGGAGAACAAAAGTCTCCCCTGTTTCGGAACTCCCCTAGACAGAAGGAGAACACAACCTCCCCCTTTCTGGGGAATTCCCCCAAAAAAAGAAAAGGAGAACACAGTGCTCCCCTGACTGGGAATTTCCCTAGAACAAATGGAGAACACAAAAGGGGGGCCCCGAATGGGGAATTTCCCCTAGAACAGAATGGAAAAACACAGGTCCCCGTACCGGGGAATTTACATTTTAAAAAAAAAATGGGGGAAAAAACCCTGCCCCCCCTGGGACTGGGAACTTCCCCCTAGAACAGAATGGGGAAACAGCCTCCCCGGGACTGGGAACCCCAAAGAACAGAATGGAGAAACACAGCGCTTTTTTTACTGGAACTCCCATAAACAATGGAGAACACAGCCCCCCCCCTGTACTGGAACTCCCATAAACAAAGGGAAAGAACCAGCCCCCCTGTATGGGAACCCATAGAACAGAATGAGAAACAGGTTTTCCCCTGTACCGGGAATCCCATAAAACAAATGAGAACACAGCGCCCCCCTGTACTGGGAACTCCCATAAAGGGGAAATGGAGAACCAGCGCTCCCCTGTACGGGGGAACCCCCTAAAAAAGGGACACAGGCTCCCGACTGAAATCCCTGAACAGAATGGGAAAACAGCGCTCCCTGTACGAGAAACTCCCATAGACGAATGAAAACAAGCCCCCCCTGTACTGGGAAACCCAAAAGAATAAAAAATGGAAAAAATCCGCCTCCCCTTTCGGGGAACTTGTAATGGGTTTTAATTTATCGACCCTACTCCAGCAAGGTGGCATCATGGAGAGCAAAGTGGGGTTTTTTTTTTTCCAAGTTTTTCAATACGGGTTTTTGGTACAGTTTAAATAGGCCGGTAAAGTCAGGGTGCAACACAAATTTTATTTAAATAGAAAATAAATTAAGAAAAAATAACCTAAATGGCAAAAAACAGGGAACCCCCGGGGGGACTAACCCCGCGGAGCTCCTCAGCACTGGGTACCGCTTCTAATTTCACCCAAGCCTCTCGGGCTTTATATGTTGGCAGAAAACAACCTACGTATTGTGTCACTTAAAATACAAAGTTCTTTTGTATTCCTTTATCTTGACAGGAGGGGCCCGCCCCTGGACAAAAGATAAGAAAAAAACAGAATAAAAGAAACCAGCGTGCGGGCCCCCCTTCAGATCGTAATTAAGTGAAGTCTGTAAGCTTGGAGCAAACAGATATGAAAAGCCTGTGTGATTATAACTTGTGTACACAAGGGAATTTATAATTAGTTTAATAACAAAAATGGAAATTATGACATCAAATAGTCACATATTTCACTAGCACTACAGGTACTGTTTGTCATAAGGAAGGGTGTACCACACGGTTCTCATATGAATGGACACCTCCAAATTGCCCATACTTATTGACGAACTTCATGCACTAGTGACTAGTATCCAAAAAGTGGTGGAATTCTTAGTCCTCTGCCCTGGATGCATCTAAACATAGATACTGAACAGGCAGGTAGCACATCTTCATTGGTCTGTCAAGACATGAGGCTATCACCGAATAAGAGATAAAGGTAAAGGTTGAAGAGGACAACCAACAAAGAGGACAACCAACAAAGAGGACAACCACAAAGAGGACAACCAATGATGAGGACAACCAAGATGGATAGAGATGATCAAGGAAATCTTGGAAATGTTATTAAAAATCCTAAAAACCCAAACAGAAGAGGCACCGGTCATGGGGTCACTCCACTGAAGACATTTTTTTTTTCACAAAGCCTCCAACGTTCTTGACCTTGCTTTCCATTTGGTGAAGCTTTTTGCTCTTCTGCTTATCGCAATCTGATTTTAACCAGTGGCCCAAACAATTGTCTACCGGGAGGACAGAGCCCATGACATGTGATTCATGAAGTTAAAAATTCCTAAGATGTTTCCGAGTAAATCCTCACAACTGAGAATCAACTTCTGACCTCAGCCCCATAAATGTAATTGTCCTCTTTTTAGTTCAGGTGTGACTGGAGGAATATCCGCCCATTTCCTGCTCATGTTTGGCATCTGTTGCCAAGAATAATATGGGCGCAGTGTAGAAGAACAATCTGTGAGTGACACATTTTGTTTATGAATCTTTTTAAGTATACTTCCTCTCTTACTTATCTGACCATCAGTGAAGAAGCTAGATACTTCCTTCCTCTCTCACAAATCTGACCATCAGTGAAGAAGCTAGATACTTCCTCTCTTACTTATCTGACCATCAGTGAAGAAGCTAGATACTTCCTTCCTCTCTCACAATTCTGACCATCAGTGAAGAGGCTAGATACTTCCTCTCTTACTTATCTGACCTTCAGTGAAGAAGCTAGATACTTCCTCTCTTACTCATCTGACCATCAGTGAAGAAGCAAGGGATCCTTCCTCTCTTACTCATCTGACCATCAGTGAAGAATCTAGATACTTCCTCTCTTACTCATCTGACCATCAGTGAAGAAGCTAGATAATTCCTCTCTTACTCATCTGACCATCTGTGAAGAAGCTAGATACTTCATCTCTTACTCATCTGAACATCAGTGAAGAAGATAGATACTTCCTATCTTACTTATCATATAATCAGAGAAGAAGCAAGATACTTTCTTCATCACTGACCTTAATAGAGGAAAAGCTATCATTTTTCTTCCTCATGGATCTTACTATTGGGGAATATAATAGCTGTTTTTGCCCTTACTTATTTTAAAAAAACAGCTACGTCCTCCCACACTGTTTGGCTATAAGAGAAGAAGCTAGATACTTCCAAGCTGGTCTGACTATTTGAGGAGAACTTTTTAAATCCTTCCTTATTTGACTGTTAGAGGAGAGGTTAGATACTTCATCCCTCACTGATGGGACCATTAGTGGTGAGAATAGAAACTTTCGCCATCATTGATCTGACCATTAGAGGAAGAGCTAGTTACTGGTGTAAAAATTAGGGAAGGAGACAGATACTTCCTCTCTCATTGATCTGACCATTAGAGGAGAAGCTATGTGCTTCCTCTCTCACTGATGTGACAATTAGAGGAGAAGCCAGATACTTCTTTCACATTGATGTGATGATTAGTGGAGAAGACAGATATTTCATCCCTCACTGATGTGACAATTAGAAGAGAAGACATATACTTCCTGCCTTGGTGCTCTGACCGTTAGAGGAGAGGCTAGATACTTCCTCCCTCAATCATATGACAGAGGAGAAGTCAAAATCTTCCTCCAGCACTGATGTAACAATTAGAGAAGACAAATACTTCCTCCATTACGGACCTGATCATTCGATAAGAAGACAGATACTTCCTCTATCACTGGTTTGTAAGAAAAACTATCTTCTTCATCACTCAGTGATATGATCATAAGAGGAGGAGCTAGCTACTTCCTCCCTTAATAGTCTTCCTACTAGTGGAGAGGCAAAATATTTCCTCACTCAGTCATGTGATTATGAAAGGAGAAGCTAGCTACTTCCTTCCTCAACAATCTGTCCAATTAAGGGAAATCTAACTGATGTAATCATCAGAGGAAAAGTTAGCTACTTCCTTCCTCAGTGATCTGTCCCTAAGAGGAGAAGTTAACTACTTCCTTCCTCAACAATTTGTCCATTTAAGAGAAATCTAGCTGATGTAATTGTCAGAGCAGAAGCTAGCTACTTCCTTCCTCAACGATCTGTCCATTTAAGGGAAATCTAGCTGAGGTAATTGTCAGAGGAGAAGCTAGATACTTCCTTCTTCAACGATCTGTCCATTTAAGGGAAATCTAGCTGATGTAGTTGTCATAGGAGAAGTTAGCTACTTCCTTCCTCAACGATCTGTCCATTTAAGGGAAATCTAGCTGATGTAATCGTCAGAGGAGAAGTTAGCTGCTTCCTTCCTCAATGATCTGCCCCTAAGAGAAGAAGCTAGCTACTTCCTTCCTCAACTAACTGTCCATTTAAGGGAAATCTTGCTGATGTAATTGTCAGAGGAGAAGCTAACTACTTCCTTCCTCAACGATCTGTCAATTTTATGGAAATCTAGCTGATGTAATTGTCAGAGGAGAAGTTAGCTACTTCCTTCCTCAACGATCTGTCCATTTAAGGGAAATCTAGCTGATGTAATCTTCAGAGGAGAGTTTAGCTACTTCCTTCCTCAGTGATCTACCCCTAAGAGAAGAAGCTAGCTACATCCTTCCTACATGATCTGTCCATTTAAGGGAAATCTAGCTGATGTAATCATCAGAGGAGAAGTTAGCTACTTCCTTCCTCTGAGATCTGTCCCTTAGATGAGAAGTGAGCTAATTCGTTCCTCAACGATCTGTGCGGTTCTGGGAGATCTATCTGATCTAATCGTCAGAGGAGAAGTTAGCTGCTTCCTTCCTTAATGATCTGCCCCTAAGAGTAGAAGCTAGCTACTTCCTTCCTCAACTAACTGTCCATTTAAGGGAAATCTAGCTGATGTAATCGTCAGAGGAGAAGTTTGCTGCTTCCTTCCTCAATGATCTGCCGCTAAGAGAAGAAGCTAGCTACTTCCTTCATCAGCGATCTGTCCATTTAAGGGAAATCTAGCTGATGTAATCATCAGAGGAGAAGTTAGCTACTTCCTTCCTCAACGATCTGTCCGTTTAAGGGAAATCTGCTGATGTAATCGTCAGAGGAGAAGTTAGCTGCTTCCTTCCTCAATGATCTGCCCCTACGAGAAGAAGCTAGCTACTTCCTTCCTCAACTAACTGTCCATTTAAGGGAAATCTAGCTGATGTAATTGTCAGAGGAGAAGCTAGCTACTTCCTTCCGCAATGATCTGTCCATTTTAGGGAAATCTAGCTGATGTAATCATCAGAGGAGAAGTTAGCTACTTCCTTCCTCAGTGATCTGTCCCTAAGAGGAGAAGTTAACTACTTCCTTCCTCAATGATCTGTCCGTTTAAGGGATTTCTAGCTGATGTAATCGTCAGAGGAGAAGTTAGCTGCTTCCTTCCTCAATGATCTGCCCCTAAGAAGAGAAACTAGCTACTTCCTTCCTCAACGATCTGTCCATTTAAGGGAAATCTAGCTGATGTAGTTGTCAGAGGAGAAGTTAGCTACTTCCTTCCTCAACGATCTGTCCATTTAAGGGAAATCCAGCTGATGTATTGTCAGAGGAAAAGTTAGCTATTTCCCTTTCCTCAACGTCTGCCCATTTAAGGGAAAAATCTAGCTGATGTAATGTCAGAGGAGAAGTTAGCTGCTTCCTTCCTCAATGATCTGCCCCTACGATAAGAAGCTAGCTACATCCTTCCTCAACGATCTGTCCATTTAAGGGAAATCTAGCTGATGTAATCGTCAGAGGAGAAGTTAGCTACTTCCTTCCTCAGTGATCTGTCCCTAAGAGGAAAGTTAACTACTTCCTTCCTCAACTAACTGTCCATTTAAGGGAAATCTAGCTGATGTAATCGTCAGAGGAGAAGTTAATGCTTCCTTCCTCAATGATCTCCCATAAGAGAAGAAGCTAGCTACTTCCTTCCTCACTAACTGTCCATTTAAGGGAAATCTTGCTGATGTAATTGTCAGAGGAGAAGCTAACTACTTCCTTCCTCAACGACTGTAATTCTTATGGAAATCTAGCGATGAATTGTCAGGAGAAGTTAGCTACTTCCTTCCTCAACGATCTGTCCATTAAGGGAAATCTAGCTGATGTAATCGTCAGAGGAGAAGTTAGCTGCTTCCTTCCTCAATGATCTGCCCCTAAGAGAGAAGCTAGCTATCCTTCCTAAATGATCTGTCCATTTAAGGGAAATCTAGCTGATGTAATCATCAGAGGAGAAGTTAGCTACTTCCTTCCTCATGATCTGTCCCTAGAGGAAGAAGTTAACTACTTCCTTCCTCACGATCTGTCCTTTAAGGGAAATCTAGCTGATGTAATCGTCAGAGGAGAAGTTAGCTGCTTCCTTCCTTAATTGATTGGCCATAAGAGGAGAAGCTAGCTACTTCCTACCTCAATACTATGCCATTAAGGAAAATCTAGCTGATTAATCTCAGAAACGCCATTTCAGATTCCTTCATCAATGATCGCCTAAGAAGAAGAAGCTAGCTACTTCCTTCCAGCGATCTGTCCATTTAAGGAAATCTAGCTGATGTAATCATCAGAGGAGAAGTTAGCTACTTCCTTCCTCAGTGATCTGTCCCTCAGAGGAGAAGTTAACTACTTCCTTCCTCAACGATCTGTCCATTTAAGGGAAATCTAGCTGATGCAATCGTCAGAGGAGAAGTTAGCTGCTTCCTTCCTCAATGATCTGCGCCTAAGAGAAGAAGCTAGCTACTTCCTTCCTCAACGATCTGTCCATTTAAGGGAAATCTAGCTGATGTTATTGTCAGAGGAGAATCTAGCTACTTCCTTCCTCAATGATCTGTCTATTTTAGGGAAATCTAGTTGATGTAATCATGAGAGGAGAAGTTAACTACTTCCTTCCTCAACGATCTGTCCGTTTAAGGGAAATCTAGCTGATCTAATCGTCAGAGGAGAAGTTAGCTGCTTCCTTCCTTAATGATCTGCCCCTAAAGAGAAGTAACTATATCCTTCCTCAACGATCTGTCCATTTAAGGAAATCTAGCTGATGTAATCATCAGAGGAGAAGTTAGAAATTCCTTCCTCGTGATCTGCCCCTAAGAGGAGAAGTTGACTATTTTCCTTCCTCAACGATCTGTCCGTTTAAGGGAAATCTAGCTGATGTAATCATCAGAGGAGAAGTTAGCTGCTTCCTTCTGTCGGGGGTCGTTTGCCAACACTGGGGGTCACCCGTTTGTCCCGGTACTCCAAATCACGATCAGGGGAACACGTATCGGCCGATAGAAATTGAGTTCAGACACAGATTTCCCGGGTTCAAATCTCATTCATTTTTCCAAGTAATTCTAACAATACAATGCATTACACACATATTTATATGATCTGTAATCAAACAAGCGCAGCGCGATAGGGCCAAGAGGAACGGACATATGTCCATATTTAGGCTGCTTATTAGTAGATTTCATTGGTCCATTTTGTCTCTGAGTATAAATTCTCTGTATTGATTCGGCCGAAAATTTGTTGTTGATTTCCAGAAAAACGAAACTTAAGGAAGGGGAAAGGAATAAATAACCAAATTCCACATCCTGGGGAAAACTGATAACAAGATGTTACATCCTGGACCGCAACCATCTTAAATGCTTCTTCATATTTGCTGTATCATTCCTCACAAAATGGATTCTGCTCAAGCTGAGATACCTTATGAGGAGTGGGATTTCATAGTTATGCATACAATACAATATTAGTTCAAATCTCTTTACCTTCACACTTCCTTAATGATCTGCCCCTAAGAGGAGAAGCTAGCTACTTCCTCCTCAACTAGCTGTCCTTTTTAGGGAAATCTAGCTGATGTAACCATCAGAGGAGAAGTTAGCTACTTCCTTTCTCAATGATCTGCCCCTAAGAGGGAAATCTAGCTGATGTAACCATCAGAGGAGAAGTTAGCTACTTCCTTTCTCAATGATCTGCCCCTAAGAGGAGAGGCTAGCTACTTCCTTCCTCAACGATTCTGTCCTTTTTTAAGGGAAATCTAGCTGAGTATCGTCGAGGAGAAGTTAGCTGCTTCCTCTCAATGATATGCCCCTAAGAGGAGAAAGCTAGTTTACTTTCCTTCCTCAACTAACAGTCCATTTAAGGGAAATCTAGCTGATGTAATCGTCAGAGGAGAAGTTAGCTGCTTCCTTCCACAATGATCTGCCCCTAAGAGAAGAAGCTAGCTACTTCCTTCCTCAGCGATCTGTCCATTTAAGGGAAATCTAGCTGATGTAATCATCAGAGGAGAAGTTAGCTACTTCCTTCCTCACTGATCTGTCCCTAAGAGGAGAAGCTAGCTATTCCTTCCTCAACGACTGTCCATTTAAGGGAAATCTAGTGATGTTATTGTCAAGGAGAATCTAGCTACTTCCTTCCTCAAATGATCTGTCTTTTTTGGGGAAATCTAGCTGATGAAAATCTTGAGAGGAGAAGTTAACTATTTCCCTTCCTTTCAACGATCTGTCCGTTTAAGGGAAATCTAGCTAAATGTAATCGTCAGAGGAGAAGTTAGCTGCTTCCTTCCTCAATGATCTGCCCCTAAGAGGAGAAGCTAACTACTTTCTTCCTCAACGATGTGTCCATTTAATGGAAATCTAGCTGATGTAACCATCAGAAGAGAAGTTAGCTACTTCCTTTCTCAATGATCTGACGATAAGAGGAGAAGCAAACTACTTCCTTCCTCAACAATCTGTCCTTTTAAGGGAGATCCAGCTGATGTAATCATCAGAAGAGAAGTTAGCTACTTCCTTTCTCAATGATCTACTCCTTAGAGGAGAGGCAAGCTACTTCCTTCCTCAACGATCTGTCCATTTAAGGGAAATATAGCTGATGTAATTGTCAGAGGAGAAGTTAGCTACTTCCTTCCTCAACAATCTGTGTATTTAAGGGAAATCTAGCTGATGTAATCGTCAGAGGAGAAGTTAGCTGCTTCCTTCCTCAATGATCTGCCCCTAAGAGGAGAAGCTAGCTACTTCCTTCCTCAACGATCTGTCCATTTAAGGGAAATCCAGCTGATGTAATCATCAGAGGAGAAGTTAGCTACTTCCTTTCTCAATGATCTACCCCTAAGAAGTGAGGCTATCTACTTCCTTCCTCAACGATCTGTCCATTTAAGGGAACTGTAGCTGATGTAATCGTCAGAGGAGAAGTTAGCTACTTCCTTTCTCAATGATCTGCCCCTAAGAGGAGAAGCTAGCTACTTCCTCACTCAGTGATATGATTATTAGAGGTGAGGATAGCTATTTTACCACTCACTAATCTAATCATTTGAGGAAAATTTATCTACTTCCCACCTCACTGATGTCACCAACAAAATTAATTTCTGATAACTTCTTGTTGAACAACTTTATCACATAAAATCTTGCATATAGTCTCCACAATGTACAGACAGTAACTGAAGGAAGCCTGTTTCTGCAGAAGGGACAGGGATCAGAGGAGGGGAAGGCTCACCCTGGGATTGACTGCCAGGGAGAGCTGAGAGAGGGAGAACATTTTGAGTGACCAGGTGACAGAAATATTAGTCCAGTAAAAGCTAACATGGCTGTCGATGGTAGCTAACATAACACAATACCATATGTAAAAGTGCGTGCCCTAGGATCAGGGGTCTGCAACGTCGGCTCTCCAGCTGTTGGGAAACTACAACTCCCATCATGCATTTATATCATCTATATCAGTGGGCATGATGGGAGTTGTAGTTTCCCAACAGCTGGAGAGCCGACGTTGCAGACCCCTGCACTAGGTCAATCCATGGCACCTCCATTGGCTTGGTAGGTAATTAGGAACGTTTGCTCTGTGGCTGAGCCCGATGTCTCATTACCTGCACAGTCCGGGGCGGCTGAGGAGCTTTGTCAGACTAATCTTTGTATTGACCATGACTGTATTTATAGAATATAATTAGGTCATCTCTAGCTCCGCTTTTTTTTTCCAAAGCAAACACATCCAATTTGTCTCGTCTTTCAGTATAATTTAACCGCCCGGTTTCCTTGATTAACAGAGACGTTTTCGTAGGAGACAGGAGAATTGCACTTTCGCATCAGGGAATCATGGGAAAAGATCAGATCTCGCTGGGTTCTCATCATGTCTGGTATGTGGGGCTCGTGCAGCTGATGCTATCGGAGGCTGCGGGGGCTGGCTGTTAATTACAACCAAAACCAATCGCATTCAGCAGGAACAGGAGAGAGCTCTGATTCCTGCTGTTTAATACTGCGCACTGTTCCTCTCACCAATCGGCTTCCCACTGCCAAAGTCATTTCGACGGCAGCAGAAGCCTTATGAAGTCTTTTGTAACGGCCATGTTACTGCCCCTATTACATCCTGCCCGAGGACCATCTTAGTTTATCCGTCAGCATTATATATATATATATATATATATATATATATATACATATATATATATATAATATATATATATATAGTGGCAGAGCAACCTCAGGTGTTCACATGTTTGTTACCTGGCCTTGGTGGGGTAAGAGCCATTCAGGTATGTTGTCAGCCACAGTAAGCAGTTGACTGTTTCAGCTGATCCGGGATAGCTCTTACTGGGAGTAGGTAAAGTGTTAGGTGAGTGCCTACTCTCGTGTTCCAGGACAGGGTTTTGGCAGGTCTCTGGAGGCCTATAAAAAGCCTGGTATTCCAGGTGTCCAGTAGGTGTGGTCAGCTGTCTAGAGCTGAGAGCAGCAGAGGAACTGAGGCGAGGCTTGTACCGTGATATACAGTGAGAATACTGTGGTTTTGTATGGTGCCGTGCGGTAGGCACAGACCACTGGTAGTAGAGGGAAACTCTAATGTGTCTAGTTAGTGGCCAGACGGCTGTTTATTTTATTTGTTTTTCTGAAAACTGTGCCCGCACCTGAATAAAACTGGGTGAGGCCTGTTGGACTAAACCGTGTGGCCCGTGTCACCTGTGTGCCAAACCTTTTTTTCCAAAACAGTGACCCCAAGTTGGGGAACCCCCGGGATACCGAAATAAGCGGTGCCATAACAATAATATATAAAATATATAATATATATTATATATAAATTGCAAAACAGTGTACAACTAATCATGCCTCCTAGTGGTCAAATATTCTAGGGGGTCTACACGTATTACATGTGCAAGTAGAAAAAAAGTTTCTAAAGTAGAAAATAAAAAAAATAAAAACTTCAAAACATCCCCTTAGCCATTTTACAAATGAAAAACTAAAAAAAAAAAACTAAAAAAAAAATCACTCATAATTGATGTCGCTGCATCTCTTAAAATGTTTTTAAATATAACAATTTATTCCACCATCAAAAAAAATTGTGTTTTTTTTTTGGGGGTCTTTTCGTGTCAATAAAAATTGGAATACAAGCGGATTAGAAAAGTCGCCTGTAGACCAAAATGAAAGCAATAAAAAATACACTTCAGCCCGTAAATAAAAAACCTCGCCCTCGCTCAGCTCCATCAATGGCAAACCAAAAAAGTTATTGGTCACAGAAAACGGCGCCGCATGGAAAAGTTATGAGATGAAGACGGCTTTTATTTTTTTTAAAAGTACTAAAACATAACGAAAACTGACATATTTGGTATCAATGGAATCAGCCCGACCTGCAGAACCAGGACTCCACTTAATAAGAGGGGAACCATGGAAAAAAAAAACCCCAACACTTTTCATTCATCAAAATGTGGATTTAGGGGTGTTGGAGATTCATGTGGATGGCGATCTACACGGTGTCCCTGTTAGGCCATGTTCACACGGCTTAAAAAAAAGGGCCATATTTCGTCTGTAAATTTCGCCCGCAGTGCGCAAATTTCGGGGTGAAACGGGCCCCTTCAAACGGGAACCACTTCCATAGAGAACTATGGATCATTCTCCTCTCCCTCTCGGCGAATACGCCGCGGGGAGAAAAAGGGCATGTCAAGACTAGCAGCGTTACGCCCACTAGTAATGAAAGTTGGGGGCCCCGGTGAGGAGCCCCCCCCCCGCCACCCCCTTCCCCCCCCCGGCCACACCCGTAATTGGGGGCAATTTTAGTCCCGCAGTTAACCCGGTGAACCTACCTTTGAAAACAGGTTGGACTTTTGGGTTAACCCTATCCTCGCTGAAGGAGCTGTAGTCCGGGCACATCATGATCTCTGCTTCCTATAACGTCTGTAAGACAAGGGTCCCCTGAGGGTCCAGCTATTTCCTGACACATCTACAAGAACAGAGGAAGTCATCTGAATACAGCCTGCTCCAGACAAGCTAGTCTACACACCTGCCATGAATAATGCGGGCACTGAGAGGGAGCAAGAACATCAAGTGCCTCTATAAGGGTCTGTTCACATGCCATGTTGGATCCGATATTGGATCTGTGCTTGGATCCGTGTTTTTTACTCTAAATGGACCCAAACACCTCAACAATGTCAGGGGATTGCTTTCAAGAAAAAACCAACGGTTTCAGACGGGATAGTAACCAAAAAATAGATATGGCCCTCAACCGTTTCGCACCTCACCGCGTACTTCGGAGGCGTGCTAACCTCATAACACATCTCATGAGGTAGCGCCGTGCAGGCGAGAAACACGTTGAGTGGATATTGTTAAAAACCAGTGTAAAGGTTTACGCTCTTTTACTGATTCTTTTTTTAATGGAATAAAACCTAATTTTAGCCCCATTAGGGGCACGAGTATTTTTTAACGAGCGCCGGAGCACATATCTATTTTTCTGGTAAACAATCACTTGTCTGAATGCAGATGAGTGTTTACTTGTCTTTTTGACGTGTCTTTTGGATCCGTTCAAAAAATTGTCATGCCAATTCTTTTCCAAAAGAGAACAAAGACCATTAAAACTAAGGGTGCGGGTTTTGTGACCAAAACCCACAGACTTTTGGGGTTTTAATCGTTCGTCACACATTTTTAATCCATAGCCGACTATGTTCACCGGCGAAAATTTCGGCGCTACTACACCCCAAACGCTTGGTATTGGGGGGGTCGCAATGATCATCGCGTCTCCCCAAAACACTGGGGGTGGGTGTGTGTGGTGGTTTGGGGGGGGGGGGGGGGGCTGGCACCCCCGGGCCCATTTACATCATTACTGTAGCACAACCGCCAAGTAAATTTTCATTTTAGGGCCAAAAAGGGAAAATGGTGCCGAATTTTTCCCTGTGAAATACCCTAGGGCTCCTATAAAAGCGGTGTAAATACCCGGTTATGTTATACTTGGGTTCTATGATGTATGGGTTGATGGCGCTGGACCAGTGACATTCACTCTTTGGGATTAACACGCTGTGCTAAGCTCCAGGCAGGACGTTTTCTCCAGGCCCTTTCCCGGGCTTGGTGCTGGGTCAGTTTTTTAATTGCCCCTAATGCAGGAGCCCTTCCTTTCCCCCCCTACGGTATTTATCTTTTTTTCATGAAATACATTTAAAAAATTCTTTATTCACTTTTCCCTATTTTGTCTGCGCAGAAAAAAAAAAAAAACTCCAGGGTCCACCTCAGGGGCCATTTTTGTCCAACAAGCCAATGGGTACTTTGAACAAATGTTCTGTGTTGGGAACCTCCACAGGGGGAATGAGCCCATTTTTAAAAAAAATTTTGTTTTTTAAGGGGAATTTTTTTTTTTTTTTTTTTTTTTTTTAAAAGCCTAATTTAAAAATTTTTTTTGTAAAAAAAAAAAATTTAAAAAAAAAAATAAAAAATTTTTTTTTAAAAAAAATTTTAAAATTTCCCCCCAAAAAATTTTTTTTTTTTTTTTTTTTTTTTTTTTTTTAAAAATTTTTTAAAATTTTAAAAAATTTTTTTTTTTTTGGTTTTTTTT
>JAODAL010061342.1:0-20376 GCA_025379985.1 Phyllomedusa bahiana | reverse complement strand
AAACGTTTTAAATTTGTTTGTACGACAATAAAATTTGTAACAGAAATGAAGAACTCGCTGCAAGTATTCGAACGCTATCAAAAAATTAATCAAGGGATTTAAAATACAAGGACCATGTCGCAGTGCGCACAACCCTTAAGGTTCCGGGCTTTTCTGCCTCACCGGGGTTATCTCAGCACAAGGGGGGTTAAACCCTGGGCCCAACCCCCGGGTTTGGGCGGGGTATTTAAACCTCCCTGATTCCCCTTCCAGTGCCTTATTTTTTTTTTTGCATCCGGCTCTTGTCCCGAGTGGGTTGCTATTTTTTTGGGGTTTTTTTCTTGGTTCTGGCCCTGAACTTACCTTGGGTTTATTTCCCCCTTAGACCAAAACGCGTGATCTCCTGACTTTGCTCTCTTCCCTGTTTTCGTTTGTCTGTCCTGTTTGTCAACCTTCTTTTTGTTCCTTTTTGGCCAGGGTTTGTTAATAAGGTTCCAGCAGGGGGTCGCCCTTTTTCAGGACTTTTTTTGATATTTTTCATGTGCCCAAATGGAAAAAGCTTTTTAAAAAATCCCTCTGTCCTTTGATATTTTTTTTTTAGTTGATAGTTGCTACTATTTTGGGAATGTGTAGTATAATGCTGCCACAACAGGGCACCTATGCCGTTTTTTTCAAAAAGTTTTTGGATTGGCAAAGAAAAATATTGTTTCTATTTTGGGGTTGGAGGAGTGGCTGCCTCCTCTTTTGTTTTTCGCCTCCCCCCACCTTCACGGTTTTTAAATCAATGCAGTGTACCTATAGCTGAACCTTCCCCCCGAAGTATGGGGGTCTGAACAGGCCCTAAAGAGGGGAAAATTAGTGGGGAACCCACCTGCTTTTGAGGTCCCCTTAAAATTTGGGGGGTGGGCTTAACATTTTATAAAAAATGTAAAATAAAAACCCTAAAAAAAAATTTCATGTTTTTCAAATAGCAGAAATCTTTTTCAAAATTCATCTGTGCCTTTTTTGATATTTTTTTTTAGTTGATGGTGCTGCTAATTGAAATGTGAAGAAAGCTCCAAACCGTGTGCACCTATCCTTTTTTTTTCAAAAAAGTTTTTTGGATGCAAAGTCAAATATTGTTTTCGGGTTTTTCTCTGTTAGGGGGGTAAAAAAGAAAATTTTGGGCTTCCCTTAAACACTGCCCTTAAAAACTAACTTTCCCTAACTCGGTCCCTAACTTGTCCCTAACACTGTACCTAAAACCAGACATCTTTGGCTGTATTCTACCCCTGATAATATCCCTACCAATACCCCTCTCAATGCTGACCCTAACTAAAGCAACTATAAATCCTCCACCCCCAAAGGTGTCCAATAACCTCCCCACAGGGGGCCTAACCCTCCATCAGGTGGTCCTATATCCTCCATCAGGTGGCTCTAGATCCTCCATCAGGTGGCTCTAGATCCTCCATAAGGTCACTTTAGATATTCTAAGAAGCTAATTTTTTAAAACTTCAGATTTTTTCTGTGGATCTGCAACCAAATTTACACATTGAACCAACAAAACTGTGCTTTTCCTACAATGAAAACCGACACTCTGCGATTTAAAAATCCCCACGTAGATAGTTTTCGTGACATCTTAACAATGTAGAAATATGTTTTTAAACTCTTCCCTGTACTGTTCCTTTAGGATTTTGGAGTTAAGGTTGTTTTGAGCTTTTTAAAAATTTTAACCTTTTTTTGGGGGTTTTGCTCTTTGCTTCATAAATAAAAGGACAAAAAAAACAGTTTAAAGAAAACCTCCTGTAAATTCCCCCTTAATGGGGAAAATTTTTAATAAAGTATTTTTTTCCCCCGACCCAAAACCAGAGGGAGTGTTTTCAATAAAAAGGGGATTTCACTTTTACAAGACATATTCATTTACATTTGAAGTCGGGGGCCCTCCAAAAAACTAATTAAGGGCCCCGCCTAACACTTTTAAGAAGGGGCCCCCAGTCCAAGGGGGGCCCTTTTTCCTCAGACACCAGGGGTCGTAGGGGATAACCCCCTCAGACCCCCCATAATTCAACTTTGTATAAGGGGTTGAGGGTGAGTGTTAAGGTTCAAATTTGGGCCCTGTGCCCGGGGTCAGGGGCACCTCTGAAAATAAGGGAAACCGTATTATAAATGAAAATTTAGAGGTCACTACAGAATTTTCATTTGGAGTTATTCTCTGACTATTAGGGGTACATAAATTGGTACAATTTGCACCACTGAACCCCCTTTAGCTATACAGCTACCAGTGCATAGGGGTTCAAAGGGGGAAAGGGTTTCACCTGGTGCCAGGGACTAGAGGACCTCTAAACAAAAGAGGAAACCATATTATAAATAAGTTTAGAGGTCACTATAGATTTTACATTTTAAGTTATGCTTTTTGATTATTAGAGATCTATGATTGGTAGAAACCCGCTTCCCCGAAACCCCCTATAGCTATGCCCTTGTTATCAGGGCTTAAGGTTTCAAGGTGAAGGTCCCCCCCGGGCTTGGGGGACGGTAGCAACGTTCCTTGAAACCCCTTATAACTCTCCCCGTTAAACGGGGCTAAGAGGAAGCAGAGGTGAAGTTGCACCTGGACCTAGTGCAAAGGACTCAGGCACTCAGGGGACATGAGAAGACACCATATTATAAATAGTAAAAGGGTTTTGAGGCAAACGATTTCACTTGGGGTTGGGGTTTTGACTAGAGGGGTCTGACTGGAAAACTGCTAATCTGGGCCCCTAAGCTAGCTTCTCTACCAGGGGCTATAAAGGTGAAGAAGTTAAGAACGCACCTGCACCAGGTTTCCCGGAGCTCAAGGCACCTTAAAAGTAAGTGAACACCTATTAAAAATGGTAGTTAAGAAGTCACTTAAGATTTTACATTGGGGTTTTTTCTTGACTATTTTGGGGGTCCCCTGATTTTTACAACTGTTATCTTTAAACCCCCCCCCCCATACTATGCCCCTGTTATCAGGATTATATGGGGGCAAGATTCAGAGGCCCAGGAAACTTTAAAAGGTCACCAGTATTAAATATGGTAGGTTAGAGGGCACACGAATTTAAAAATTGGATTATGCTCTGATTTATTAGGGTCCATGATTGGTACAACTTTTATCTTTAAGCCCCCTATAGCTGTGCCCTTTTATCAGGAGTTATATGGGGTTCTGAGGCAGCTCATGAAACTTAAGAGAAAACCAGTATTAAATATGGTAGTTTAGAGTCACTACAGATTTTCTTTGGGATTATGCTCTGACAGTAGGGGGTCCATGATTGGGTAGTAACTTTTTATCTTTAAGCCCCTCATAGCTATCCCCCTTTTTACCAGGAGTTATATGGTTCAGAGACAGCTCAGGAAATTAAGGGGATACCAGTATTATATAAAGTAGTTTAGAGGCCACTATAGATTTTACATTGGGGTTATGCTCTGACCAGTAGGGTACAAACCATTTAGATTGAAGCCCCTATTTCTGAGCCCCTTCATTTTGCAGCATGTCTTTACAGTCCCATTGATTTCCCCTTGGAGACCTAAACCCCATAACTCAGGGTCCAGGGATTCACAGATCTCTGGCGTTTGAAGTCCAGAGGACACAGAGGGTGGTGGTCCAGATAGCGGATGAAGGGCCATTTCTGAGCAGTGGTCATAGACGTCTACAAGTGAGGTTAACTTTCATTCCTGCTGTCTATGCCCTTGGATTTCTGTCCTCCACACAATCCTATGGGATCCACTACCTCATATAGCACACATAGCCATAAAACAGAAGTCCCCCATCAGACCTACCTCACCCTGTGAGAGCTGTGGAGATGTGCCACTCTTGTAGTAGAAAAGAAAGCCCCTTTTTCTGCTCATCTCAGTAACCGCCTACCTAAGTCTTGCATCGTGAATCTAGGACATCGATGCAAATGCAGCACTAACCTCAATGCTCAGAACGTAACCTTTACAGACCGTGCAGTGCTCCAGATAACCTGACCTTATTGTCACCAGTCCTGGAACTGGGGGAACTGGGTCACGCTCCTCAGTCACGCTGGCCAACTCTGTAGGACTTTCCTCAGACACATCTATCGGACTGATGCGCTATTTATATGGAAAATACTAAAGCAGATGTAAACCTGATGGTGAGAAGCAAAGGAGCTGAGGTTTAAATCCCAAAGGGGAACTACAGAACCCAATCATAATATCATATTATGGCCGTTCCAGTGTTTGCATAAGGCAAAGGGATAGAATTTATATCATATGACTAATAGGGGTTGTCGCAACATAGAGTAGCGCTCGGCTGTTCCCAGAACTCTCATTGATTTAAAAGGGACACGTCCATCAGAAAGGAACATTTTTGTTAAAACCAAAATCCCTGCGAAAGCAATTTTTTTTAATTTTTAGCAGTTTTTTTTATTTCACCAGTCCTAAAAAAAAATTTTGTAAAATAAAATTATATAAAATATTTTTCCCTTTTTAGCTGTGATTGTTAAGAGATGAAACTCCTGAATGGCCGGGCAGACTAATCTCTCTTTAAAAGGGTTTGTCTCCTACATTTATTCCTCTTACCTCAGGGCCTGTTTTATTGGTTTCATTTTGAATTCAGGGTTTTGTTTTACTGGGTTCTATTAGGCTAGCAGTAGAAGCCAGGGGCTGTAGCTATAGCAACCAGTGCTGGCAGCCTATCAGGATAGATCAAGGAGGTCTGTAGCTATAGCAACCAGTGCTGGCAGCCTATCAGGGGAGAACGAGCAAAGGGCTGTAGCTATAGCAACCAGTGCTGGCAGCCTATCAGGATAGATCAAGGAGGTCTGTAGCTATACAAACCAGTGCTGGCAGCCTATCAGGGGAGATCGAGCAGGTCTGTAGCTATAGCAACCAGTGCTTTGGGAGCCTATCAGGATAGATCCCAAAGGGGGTCTGTAGCTATAGCAACCAGTGCTGGCAGCCTATCAGGATAGCTCAAGCAGGTCTGTAGCTATAGCAACCAGTGCTGGCAGCCTATCAGGATAGATCAAGGAGGTCTGTAGCTATAGCCACCTGAGGAGCTGATGCAGCCCATACAAGAGGGGATATCTAGGAATAGGTAGGACACTGGTACTAGACATATATTGCAAAGTGACTTGTTTTTGCAAGATCTTTAACATAAAAAGCAGCAATTCTTGTAGTGAGACAACCCCTTTAATGTAGGTGCTGCTTAACTCTGTCGTCTCATTACAAAGAGTAGGTAATGACAGAATGATCGCTCTGTTGTCCTCTGGACAGGGATAGATATTTCACCCGTCCTATGCAATTAAAAATAACATATAAAATTATATAAAATACTTTCCTTTTTTTTCTGTGATTGTAAAGAATAAAACTGCTGAATGGCTGGCAGACTAATCTCTCTTTAATGTAGGTGCTGCTTATCTCTATATAGTCCCAATACAAATTGTGGGAAGGGCAGAAATGATCGCTCTATTGTTCTCTGGACAGGAATTAGATATTTCCCACCATCCTATACAATTAAAATGACATATAAAATTATATAAACTATTTTCCTTTTCTAGCTGTGATTGTGACGAGATAAAACCCCTGAATGGCCGGCAGACGAATCTCTCTTTACTGTAGGGGGCTCTTATCTCTATAACGTCTCATTACAAATATGGGTAATGAGAGAATGATTGTTCTTTTGGGTTTCCTGGACAGGATAGAAACTTCCCCAGTCCTATACAATGAAAATGACATATAAAATATTTTCCTTTTCTAGCTGTGATTGAGATAAAACTCCTGAATGGGCCGGGCAACCTAATCCCTCTTTACGTAGTGCTGCTATTGCTATCCCGTCCTTTACAATAGTAGGTAATGAGAGAATGTTTTGTTTCTGTTGTTCCCCGGGACAGGAATATAAGACAAGACCCAATACAGCAATACATGAAAGGATTATTTTTTTTGCACTGGGAAAGGTGTCTCTTCACACTTCTCAGGTCCTGCTGATAAAAACTTACACCTGAGGCCATATTCAATATAAATGAATAGATAATGGCATAAAAAGTTTTCATTATTTCTCCTTGTCAAAGAACCGGCTCTCCTTCTTGTCAGCAGCAATATAGATCTCAGGTATGAAGAAAGAAACGCGAGAAAAGTCCCGCTTACGCGTTTCGTGTCAGTCCCTGACTCTTGATCACATCATGCCTTCATCTACACGCCTTAACTTAAAACCACCCTCTAACTTATCAACACAGCTTGATTAATCAGCACCGCAGAAGCACAACTGCCATGTACAAATGCACATGTGAAAAAATGCTTATTAGCTGACACAATACATATAGCATATAGCTAATTTAGACCATATGCTCTTCTTGTATCTAGTTAGGATCCAGCCTGCTTCCCTCTTGTCCCATGATTTTAATACAGAGGTTGCAGCCATAAATCAGGGTAATGATTGGTCCCACATAGGGTCAGCTCAGGTCCCTGCTCAGTACTCATAGCTCTGCCCCCAGCTCTGCCTGGCATCAAGGCAATGTGGGATTTGCAGTTCACCCTACTACTGTAAACACGAAGACTGCAGAATTGCAAATCTCCTCCAACAGATCCATGCAGTGTCTCAGCAATGTTCTGTGCAGAGCAGAGCGCCATCTAGTGGCCGCTGGGGGGAAGTGCGTCCCGTGTCCATAGGAACCAGAAGGACGCGCAGGATCCAGAGCTGCAGAGAGGAGCTGCCCCGGGCGGGGATGCCAAGCACAGAGCCCAGGAGGGATACGTGACTCATCCGCAGCCTCCGCACTGGTATCATGTGTGCAAAGGTTACAGCTTGTGCAATGCTCTGCAAACAACAGCTCTGCAGCTGCTATAGAACTACAACTCCCAGCTGAGAGCTATAGGCTGCAGGGCACAGCAGTAACGCCTCAGTGCTGGGAACAATAGGATTAAACTGTCACCAGCACATTAATCCCTACTGATCCCAATGCAGAGATAGCTTGTAGTCATGGAAACCATTGGCGTTGATACTTGATTTAAGTGGCCATATAGATTGATGAGCTCTGATTGGTTTCTATGGGCTCTGGTTCCTATGAACTCTGATTGGTTGTTATGGGCTCTTATTGGTTATTATGAGCTCTGAGTGTTTGCTATGGGCTCTGATTGGTTGTTATGGGCTCTGATTGGTTGCTATGAGCTCTGATTGGTCGTTATGGGCTCTTATTGGTTGTTATGAGCTCTGATTGGTTGCTATGGGCTCTGATTGGTTGCTATTGGCTCTGATTGGTTGTTATGAGCTCTGATTGGTTGCTGTTGGCTCTGATTGGTTGCTGTTGGCTCTGATTGGTCGATATGGGCTCTGATTGCTATATGGCTCTGATTGCTATAGGCACTGATTGGTTGCTATGAGCTCTGATTGGTTGCTATGAGCTCTGATTGTTTGTTATGGGCTCTGATTGGTTGTTATTAACTCTGATTGGTTTCTATGGACTCTGATTGATTGCTATAGGCTCTGATTGGTTGCTATGGGCACTGATTGGTTGCTATGAACTCTGATTGGTTGCTATGAGCTTGGATTGCTGTGAACTCTGGTTGCTATGAGTTCTGATGGGTTGCTCTGGGCTCTGATTGGTTGCTATGAGATCTGATTGGTTGCTATGAGATCTGAGTGGTTGCTATGGGCTCTAATTGGTCGCTATGAGCTCTTATTGTTCACTATGAGTTCTGATCGGTTGCTATGGGCTGTAATTGGTTGCTATGACATCTGATTGGTTGCTATGAGATCTGAGTGGTTGCTATGGGCTTTTATTAGTTGCTCTGAGCTCTGATTGGTTGCTATGGGCTTTAATTGGTTACTATGAGCTCTGATTGTTGCTATAGACCCTGATTGGTTGCTATAAGCTCTGACTGTTTGCGGTGAACTCTGGTTCCTATAGACTCTCATTGGTTGCCTTGAGCTCTGAATGTTTACTATTTTCTCTGGTGGCTATGAGCTCAGATTGGTTGCTATGAGCTCAGATTGGTTGCTATGGGCTCTGATTGGTTGCTGTGGACTCTTGTTGCTATGAGCTCGGATTGGTTGCTATGAGCTCTGGTTGCTATGGGTCCTGATTGGTTGCTACAGATCCTGACTGGTTGCTATGAGCCCGTGTAACACAAACCAGTCACATAACACCATGCAGGGAAAATGGCAAATTGGGCACAATTTGTCCATTTTCATTTTGGGGTGCACTCACTTTTGTTAGACATTGGTTTAGACATTGATGGCTGTGTGGTGAGTTATTTTGAGGGCGCACCAAATTTACACTGTTATCCAAGCTATACACTGAATACTTTACATTGTATCAAAGTGTTAGGGAAATTGTCCCCCACGGACACGGTTTTTGCCGTTTTTTCAGGACGGTTTTGCCGCTGGCGGCCCCCGGTGGCAAAAAAAATTTGTAAAAAGCACCATCTTCTGTCCGGTTTTCCGGGACGGAAGATGTGTTTCCCTTTTCTTGGGGGGGGGGGGGGCCTAAACCGCGGGGGGAAAGGGGTCCCCCCCGGGGGCCCGGGGGGCCCGGGCGAAAAAACGGGAAACAAATGGTTTTTGCCCCTATTTTCATGGGGAGCCCCCTTAGTTTTTTCAGGTTGTCCTAGGGAAAAAAAATTTAATACAATTTTTTAAAAATTTTTTGGGGGTTTTGTACTGACTTTTTCAGGAATTGGACGGGAAAAAAAAGCAGGGGCTACAAAAAATTGTGAAGGATGGCGTTAAAGGGAAAGGAAGCGGTAACACCTTTTTTCCCCAGTGTGCTGAATAAAAAATTAAACCTGAGATAAACCCCCAATATACTTTTAGGGTTAGCAGAGGGAAAGTGAAAAATCGGGTTTGCTCCGGGGCCCCATACACAGCAGGGGGTTAAAGGAGGTGCAAGGGAAAAATCCTTTCTGCCCCGGGGCCCCCCCAATACACAGTAAAATTTAAACAGAGGTCCCCGGGGGGACTTTCCTCTGCCCCGGGGCCCCCCTTTCCCACAAAAGGGTTGAAAGGGGTGGGGGGACATTTTGTCGGGCTCCCCCCCCAATCACAAGAAAGGGTTGGGCAGAGGGTGCAGTGCACCGTCCTTCATGCACCCAGGGCCCCTTACACAGTAGGGGGTTAAAAGCGGGGGTTGAAAGGGGAAATCCATCTGTTCAGGGTTCCAAAATCCCAAAGAAAGGGGTTAGCAAAGAGGTGCATATTGACACCCGTCTCCCTCGGGGGCCCAAATACACAGTAGGGGTTTATCAGAGGTGCATTTGGAATCCGCCCTGCTCTGGGGCCCCCAAACACATTTAAGGGTTTAGCAGAGGGGTGCATTTAAACATCGGGTTTTGATCCAGGCCCCTTAAACAGGGGTTTTTTAGCAAAAAGGTGCAGGGACTTTCCTTTTCTGGCCCCGGGCCCCCTTTACACAGTGGGGTTTAGAGAGGGGGCAGGACATCTGTCTGTCTGGGGCCCCATCCCCAAAGTGGGGTTAGCAGAGGTGCAGTGACATCCGTTGCTCCGGGGCCCCATACACAGTAGGGTTAGCAGGGGTCAGTGAATCCGCTGCTTGGGGGCCCAACACGTAGGGGTTAGCAGAGGTGCAGTGACATCCGTTGCTCCAGGGACCATACACAGTAGGGTTAGCAGAGGGCGTGCATCCGCTGCTTCGGGGCCTCATACACAGTAGGGTTAGCAGAGGTGCAGTGACATCCGTCTGCTCCAGGGCAGCATACACAGTAGGGAAAAGCAGAGGTGCAGTGACATCCGTCTCTCCGGGGCCCCAACACATAGGCAGCAGAGGTGCAGTGACATCGTCGCTCCGGGGCCTATAACAGTAGGGTTATAAGAGGTGCAGTGAATTTCATCTACTCCGGGGTCCATACACATAGGGTTAGCGGAGGTGCAGTGCCCCGTCTGCCCCGGGGCCCCCCATACGCAGTGGGGGTTAGCAGGGGTTTTGCAGTGCACTGTCTGCTCTGGGGCCCCTTCAAGTGGGGTTAGCAGAGGTGCGTGACACCCCGTCTCCCCCCCGGGGCCCCATATACAGTGGGTTAGAGGGGTTGCAGTGACATCCGTCTGCTTCGGGGCCTCATACCAGTGGGGTTAGCAGAGGTGCATGACACCCTTTTGCTCCCACCAAAACCAGTGGGTTAGCGAGGTCAGTGACACCCCTTTGCTTAGGGGCCCATCACAGTGGGTTAGCAGAGGGCGGACCCCCGCTGCTCCAGGGCAGATACACAAGTAGGGACAGAAAGGGGGTGCAGTACATCCGTCTGTACGGGGCCACAACACAGTAGGGAAAAAGGGTGCAGTGACTCTATTCCCGGGGGTCCATACAGGTGGGGTTTAAAACAGGGGTTTCGTGACATCCGTCTGCTCTGGGCCCCCATACCAGTGGGGGAAGCAGAGGTGCAGTGACATCCCCTGCTCCGGGGCCCCCCATACCCACAGCGGGTTAGCCAGGGGTTTTAGTGACACCCGTCGCTCTGGGCCCATACGCATTGGGGTTTGCAGAGGTGCAGTGACATCCTCTGCTTCGGGGCCTCATACACATAGGGTTAGCAGATTTGCGTGACTCCGTCTGTTCGGGGCCCCTAAACACAGTAGGGTTAGCAAGGTGCAGTGAATCCGCTGCCCCGGGCCCCAAACACGTGGGGTTAGCAGAGGGAAAGTGCCCCCCCGTCTGCTTCGGGGCCTCATACACGTGGGGTTACAGAGGTGCAGTGAAATCCGTTGCCCGGGCCCCAAGCAGTGGGGTTAGCAGGGTGCAGTGAACCGTCTTTTCGGGGCCCAATACACTTTTGGGGTTAGCAAGGTGCAGGACATCCGTCTGTCCAGGCCAGCATACACGTGGGGGACGCAGAGGTGCAGTGACACCCTTTCTGCTGGGGGGCCTATCACAGTAGGGTTCGGGGGTGAGTGACTCTATTACCCCGGGGTCCATAACAGTAGGGTTTGCGGGGTGCGTGACATCCGCTGCTCCAGGGTCCCTTTACACATAGGGTTATCAAGGTGCAGTACATCCGTTGCTCCGGGGGCCCATAAAAAGTGGGTTAGAGAGGGGAAAGTGCATCTGTCTGCTCTGGGGCCCCTACACGTGGGTTAGAAAGGGTGCAGGACACCGTCGCTCGGGGCCCCGTACACGTGGGTTACAGGGTGCAGGACATCTGTTTGCTCAGGCCCCATAACAGTGGGGTTAGAGGGGTGCGGGGACATCCTTCGCTCCGGGCCCCATAAAAATTTGGGTTAGCAGGGGGGGCAGTGACTCTGTCTGCTCGGGGGCCCATACACGTAGGGTTAGCGAGGTGCAGTGACACCCGTCCTGGGGGCCCATACACAGAGGGTTGCAGAGGTGCAGTGACATCCCCTGCTTCGGGGCCTCATAAAGTAGGGTTAGCGAGGTGCATGACACCCTTGCTCCAGGGACCATACCAGTAGGGTTAAGCAGCGGTGCGTGACATCCGTCTCTTCGGGGCCTCATCACAGTGGGGTTTGCAGAGGTGCAGTGCCCATCCGCTGCCCCGGGCACCCTTTTAATAGGGAAGCAGAGGTGCAGTGACATTGTTCCCCGGGGCCTATACACAGTAGGGTTAAAAAGGGGTGCAGTGAACTATCATTTCCGGGGTCCATACCGTAGGGTTAGGGGAGGTGCATTGAATCCGTTGTGGGGGCCCCATACGCAGTAGGGTTAGCGAGGGCAGTGACATCTGCCTGCTCCGGGGCCCCATACCCAATGGGGTTGCAAGGGTGCAGGGGACACCGTCTGCCCCGGGGGGGCCAATACCGTGGGTTTTAAAAGAGGTGCATGAAATCCTCTGCCCAGGCAGCATACACAGTAGGGACAGCAGAGGTGCAGTGACATCTGTCTGCTCCGGGGCCTATACACAGTAGGGTTATAAGAGGTGCAGTGACATCTATCTACTCCGGGGTCCATACACAGTAGGGTTATCAGGGGTTTCATGACATCCGTCGCTCTGGGCCCCATACCGTAGGGTTAGCAGAGGTGCAGTGACATCCCCTGCTCCGGGGCCCCTTTTCACACGGGGTTAGCAGAGGTTAGTGAAACCGCCCCTTTGGGGCCCCATACGCATAGGATTAACAGAGGTTCATTTTGCCCAATCCGTCTGCTCTGGGGCCCATACGCAGTAGGGTTAGAGGGGGTGAAATTTATGTTCTGGGGCCCCTCATAACGTAGGGTTGCAAGGTGCAGTGACACCCGTCTGCCCCGGTGCCCCATAACATTGGGGTTTAGCAGAGGTGCATGACATCCCTGCCCGGGGCCCTACGCGTGGGGTTTGCAAGGTGCAGTGCACCCCGTCTGCTTGGGGGGCCTCTAACAGTAGGGTTACAGAGGTGCAATGACACCCGTCTGCTCCGGGCCCATACGCGTGGGGTTTGGAGGTGCAGTGACACCCTTTCGTTTGGGGGCCTCATACACATTTAGGGTTTCAAGGCCCCAGTGACATCCTTGCTCCAGGGCAGCATCCCCAATAGGGCAGCAGGGTGCAGTGACATCCGTCTCCCGGGGCCTATACACAGTAGGGTTTAGCGGAGGTGAAAGTACTTATCTCCCGGGGGGTCCTACACAGTGGGGGTTACGGGGGGGCAGTGACATCTGTCTGCCCCAGGGCCCATACACAGTAGGGTTATCAGGGGTGCAGTGACCCGTCTGCTGGGGGGTCCCATACAAGTAGGGTTACAAGGGCAGTGCATTTCTGCCCGGGGCCCCTCACAGTAGGGTTAGCAGAGTTGCAGTGACACCCTTTCCCCCGGGGGCTATACACAGTAAGGGGTTACAGAGGTCAGTGACACCGCTGTTCGGGGCCTATACACAGTGGGTTACAGAGGTCAGTGACAACCGTCTGCTCCGGGCCCCATACAAGTAGGGTTACAGGGTGCGGACACCCGTTGCTCCGGGCCCCAACACAGGGGTTAGCAGGGGTTTTCAGGACATCCGTCTCCCCGGGGGGCCCCATACCAGTATTTTTTTAGCAGAGGTGCAGTGAAAAATTACCTGCTCCGGGGGCCCTCTACACAGTAGGGTTAGCAGGGTGCAGTGACATCCTCGCTCTGGGGGGCCCCCCATACCAGTAGGTTAGCGGGGGGCGTGACTTACCTGCTCCGGGCTCCAAAAACCAGTAGGGTTGAGAGGTGCAGTGACATCAGTCTGCTCCTGGCCACATTCACAGAAGGGTCACTAAACTGTTGTGTTGTCCTCTGGTTCTTTTCGGTGTTGAGCTGCTCCATTGTAGCATGTCGGTCACCCTTGCACACCTTTGTAGCCCACGTTCACCTCTCACATCAATGGCACGTTGTGCGTCGCTTATTCACAATTACACCATTTGTCCACTTACCATTCACTTTCACCACAGCAGCCCCCAACAGCTCACAAACTACACAGTTTTAAAAAATACCTCAAACCTTTCCCTGAAACCCGTAAAAAAATTCTTTTTAAAAATTTCCCTGGGGGAAACAAGAGAATAGTGCAGACCCCCTATGCACACCTTATCTACCCACCTGGCCAGCTCCCTAAAAGTGACTTTCTTCCATCCATCGTCAGAATTAGAAAACGGTCATAAAAATTTTGTTTGATTGTGAAAGAGAAGATGCCCCAGAACTCTTATTTCACAGGGACAGACATGTCAGGAGATGTCAAGGGTCCTCTTTAAGAAACAAATGCAAAGTGTAATTTGTACAATGTGAATGTATCTGAAATGATTATCAGATTTTCATGTTCTTTAGGTAGATGGAGATATGGCGCAGAGGATTTTGCTTGGATTTGATGCTCTGGATAAATATTCACAGGACCTTCTGGCCAAACATGCAAAGGTGAGTCCTTAAACCAATTTGTACAGTATTATGTCTACGGCCTTAAAGGGAACCTGTCACATAGGTGATGCCCCCCTTGCTGAGGGCAGCACAACCATGTCAGCCCCCTGCTGTTTCCAGGCGTGTCCTTATTCTGTAAGATGCGTAGTTTTAAAAAATTTAATGCTAAAAATCTTTATTCTGAGCAGGTGTTGGCCCCGCCCACCAAAAGGTAGCCACCCCCACCTGGCAGTTTATTTACTGCACCTATTCAAAGTAATAGGTTTATCAGTTGAGGTGGGCGGGGCTAGCCTCAGGTGGGCGTGGTTTGAAAAAAACTGACTCTGTTCATGACTCTTTTGTGGCTAAAAAATTCAGATTTGAGCACTTAATACTCTAAAACTCCAGCATCTTACAGAATAAGGGACACAGCACTGTAAGCAGCAGGTCTGACACTAGCTTCTGCTGTCCTCAGCAAGGGGTGCATCACCTATGTGACAGGTTCTCTTCAAGTGATGATGTTCCATTTGGAACACCATCCCTTACTACTATAGTATGTGGACGGCTACACTATTCGGGCAGGAGGGTGTCAGGCTACATTATAGAAGCACCGGCCTGCTGAGCGCCGGCCCTGCTGAGCATGCACGCTAGTCAGGAAGCCAGAACTTCTATTGAGTAGCCACCTTTAAAATTGTAGTCACTTAAAGGAGTTTTCTCACCAAGCTGTTTCACTGAGTCACAAGCAGTTTTACACTCACTCTTCCTCGTCAGGCTGTGGGTGGTTCTATAGTAGTGATTAGCATGTTAAGCTTCTCCGTAACTAGCTGAGCATTTACACTGACAAGTGCCAGAGAGCTAATCTTTAGTAAACAAAAGGTACTTGTGCTGTGAGGACTGAAAACAATTGCTTATCTATAAGCAGAAGCTAATCTTGTTACAGATAATTAGATCAAGTGGATCTTTAAAGGGTTTATTACAAAGGATAATGTAAATATGGTGAATCATTAATCACATGTCCCTGAAGGGTGGGGGTGAGCCATCCAGGTGTCCTAATTTCCTGCCAAGAGATATCTATGGCTATTTATAATTTCATAACAACTTGAGCCTACAATGATGGGGCTCTCCAACAGCTAGAGTTATGGTCAGGTAACCATAGAAACCTGTGTGCACTCAGAGCACATAAAATGTCTCTTATCTTATGACTAAAGTAATCAATAGACCAATGCATTTATAAAAAGTCTTCAATTACCTGTCCCTTCATGTTAAAAGCTAATCTTTGTAGGGAGAAAACACCTTTAAGACAATAGACATAATACGGTAGATAATGTAAAAGCTCAGAATGTAAAATACACATAAATTCAATAATATCTATAAACAATGAGCTTAAAGGGTTGTCTCAACTTGCAGTTTCATAGAGCCCCAGCCAGCTTCAGACTCACACTTCCTTGCAAGGCTGTGGGTGTTTTTTTTTTTTTTATCAGTGATTGGCATATCAGCTCTGCTATTCCTAGCTATTCGTGTTACTGTGTTATGGGCGCAGGAATTTTATAATATGAAGTGCACAAAGCCACAGAGCTCTAAGGGTTAAAACGTGTCATTAACTTAGGTAAACAAGCTCCTGTGCTAGAAATAAGACTCAGCAGGGAGTGACCCACCATGATCTGGAGAGAGCAGCTGGAGCAATCAGATCAGAGAGAGAGAGCAGGTAGAGGTGGTCGGTAACCATGAGAATCTTGTGTACACCAGCAGTAGATAAAATCATTTTTATCTTCTGAACAAAGTAACGTTCTTTCTTAATTATCCAGATTATCTGATCATCCAGGTGTGTAACTATATGTACACATTTGGATTCATTCCTATGATCAGGAACACAGCGCACATTTGTTAGAGACCTCAATTACTTTAACTGTGTCCCAACCCCATTAGGTTTTTGCAAGAAGCGAAACAAAAAAATGTAGGGCACAGATTTAGCAGAAATCCAGCGGTGACCCCATTTCTGTATTCGGAGCAGTTAACCACAAGTCACATTCATAGATACTATGACTGATCTGTGAACTCGGCTCCATGTTGTAATACTAGATGATGCAATGTGCTGTGCAGGAGAGGGGGATGCAAGCTGTGAGTATTTGGGGCCTCACAATGGATTAAATGGCCCCAATGGAACAACTGACAGTCGAAGGTCTCCAAAGGCCGATGGCTCCTTCCTCTGCAAATGTACAGGACAAGCTGGGTCATTACTGTCCAGTCGGACAAAGTTTGTATATTGTACATTATAAGTATTATTATTGCTGAATCACGTGTGTCTCTGTAGACAGGGAATATTCATACAATGCAGACATACAGTGCTTTTTGCCCCATCTCACTGCTTCCATTTGCCTCAAAACTCCTAGAGCAGCACGTATATCTTGAACTGTCCTCCCATCTCTCATCTAACCCTCTTCTTGACCCCCTGCAATCTTGTTTTTCGATCCCACCACTCCACTGAAACAGCCCTAACCAAAGTCACCAACGACTTATTAAAGGGGTTGTCTCACTACAGGGATTGCTGCTTTTTATGTTAAAGATCTTGCAAAAAATAGTCACTTTGCAATATGTGTCCATTTTAAAGGGTCCTACCTATTCCCAGATATCCCCCTTGTATGGGCTGCATCAGCTCCCCAGGTCCTATAGCTAACAGACGCGTTCGATCTCTTCCTAAAGGCTGCAGCACTGTTTCTATAAGCTAAAAGACCTGGCTTCTACTGCAGCCTAGTGGAAGCCAGTAAACACGCCCCTGAATTCAAAATGAAACCAAGAGAACAACCCCTTTAACTGCTAAAGCCTCGCGCTGCTACTCTGTCCTTCTCTTAGACCTGTCCTCTGCCTTTGACACTGTCAACCATTCTAATACATGCATTTAGGTTTGTAAAATTTTTGGGAAAATGACAAAAATTAGTTTTTTGTACCTTTACTGAAAAATTTTAAAAGTTAGGGTAGTCGCGCGCGAAATCGTGGGGTTTCGGGGTGCGTAATAGTACGTATCCCCGGGGCCCCGGCACCCGGGCCTCATAGAATTCATTACTCGAGTTGCGTTTTTCGCCGCAAGAAATTGACAGTCATTTATTCCCTGCGCGACAACACGATCGTATTGTCCCCCCGGGGAGGGGAGGGTATCCATGTTTTTCTATGAGAAATGTGGTTCCCGAAATTTTAGGGTGCGCATCTCGCCCGTATTAAAAGCGGCGATATTATGTTTCCATGTAGCATGACTTGTTTCAGATCCTGTATACTGTTTGACTCTTGGAAAATTGTATCCTCTTTTTCAGTGTTTTAAAAAAACTTATGCTTGCTGCTAAAAAAAAAAAAAAAAATACGGGCAAGTGCGGCCAAAATTACCCCAATGTAAATACCCTTTAGTGTTTAATACATGGACATAAAGTCCGACTTTCCGTTTCCCATTTGGGGGACCCAAATTTTAAATTGGGATGGGGGTTTGGGGTTTCAGCATCTTAAAGGGAAACCCTTTCCCACATAGGTGATCCCCCCTTGGAGGGCAGCACAAGCTAGTGTCGGGGCCTCTGTTTCCGCGCTGTGCCCCTTATTCTTAAGATGCTGATTTTTTAGAGCATTTAAAATCCAAATCATTTATGGCAGGGTTAGCCCCCCCCCCCAAATTGCAAAGCCCCGCCCACCTGAAGTTATCACTTTTTCTCCTATTCAAAGTAATAGGTTTTCAGTTTGAGGTGGGCGGGCTAGCCTCAGGTGGGCGGGGTTTGAAAAAAAGGCCTTTTTTTATGCCTCTTTTCTCCTGAAAATGCAGAATATCTTCGAATAAGGGGCACAGTGTGGGAACAGCGGGTCTGACACTAGCTTGTGAAAGGGGGGGAAATAATCATGTGACAGGTTTCTTTAACAGGGGACCACCCTTTTATTAAAGGGACCAAAAAAGTAATCGGAAAAATTACCCCTCTTGCTGCATGGGTAAAAGAGGAAATTTTTCAGAGTTCAAAAGGGATGTTTATTGGCTCTTTTTTGTTGGGGCTGCTGTGGTGAAATGTATGTGAGGGGTTAAATGGCGGCTTTGAGAATAAGTGGATGTAAACTGCAGGGAACACCTGCCTTTGGCTATGTAGATCATGGGGGTTTACCAAACCAATACAGTAGAACAGCTAACTGTCAAAATGAATTAGGGGGGCGACCCAAAATTTGGCCCCTCCACAGCCAACCCCTTTGTGGTGAAAAAGACAGATGTCATGCCCTTTCCCAAATGCATCGTTGAAAAGATTTAATTTTCATGGCATAATCGGAATTGGACCTTTTCCCCTTATTGGCAAAGTGTTTCTTCGCCAAAAGTCACATTTTCTGGTCATCGAATGGTAGGTTTGGGGGTGTCAGGGGGAGAAACATCAGAGAAAAACACCCTCAAACACCGGAAGAACAAAGCTGGTGGGGCAGCATTTTAAGGGCATTTGGAGGCGTTGTGCCCAACCGTATGATTTTAAAACATTTTTTGACTGGAGGGGGGGGAAAATGGGTGCATTTGCTTTAACAGGTAGAACAAGGGCAAGGGGTTTTTCCGGAGTTGAGTTGTGTAGTGGAATAGAAAGCCCAAATCTATGCCCCCGTAGAACAGGTTAATACGGGCATTTAAAAAAGGCCCCTTGTCCTAGATCTTTTCATGGTCGCCCTAGTACCTTTTGAATCGGGGCCGCTGTATTTCAGCACCAGAGCTGCCCCCACAGCTGCAGTAGGATGTGTATTTTGTTTTGTCTGCTGAAATGGCTGTGTCTTCTATAATAGCCAATTTTTATCCCAAGGTGGGCCTTCATTGCAGCTCATCCCCATTTATGTTGCTATAGACAATATTTTAGTGGGATTTGTCCTTTATTCTGCTGTAGAGCATATTTTCCATGTTTTCTTCTAGAAACGGAGCTTGAGCTACCTGCAGAGGATCCCCATCTCAAAAGAATCCCCTGCCAGTTGATTTGGGGAGACTAATCAGGACCCTGATGAGCCAGCCAGCAGCAGCACGCCTTCGTCACCGAGATCTTCAAGGTGGGACAGGTGTAGGGCTTATAAACGAGTTGTGGATTTATACAATCACTCCACACATTTAAGTTGCACTCACCTCAGCTAAACAGGATTACTTTACCACTATCATTTCCCCCCTGTCTTAAACCCCAGACAACTATTAACACCTTAACTTTCTCTTCCCTTTTCCCCGACTCCCGCCCCATCTCTCCTCTAGCAGTTTATTTTTTTCCATAATCCTACACAAGATCAACTTTTTCATAGCAGCTTTGCCCCACTGTCCCACCGCCCCCCAAATATATTGGCAACCCAAATTTCACCTTTGCACAAAACTATTCCCTTTTAACCCGCTTCTCCACTGTTTTTTTGACAAACCTCCTCTCTACTGTCAAAAATCCAACCCATACCTGTAATCTTGACCCACTGCATCACGCCTCTCCCGACCCTTTCGCTGTTATCATCCCACCCTCACCCATCTTTTCACCTATCACTAACCTTGGGGATCTTTCCCTTCCTCCTTTAAACACGTCCTCACCCTCTTTAAAAAAAAACCCTGACCCCCCTTCTTCCAATATCGCCCCCCTCTCACTGTCTTTCCCCAAAATCCTCGAGCGCACGTTATCTTCAGCTGTCCTCCCCACCTCTCCCTTAACCTGCTGAATCTGGTTTTTTCCCCCATCTACTGAAACCCCCTAACCAAGGTCACCAAAATCCTATTAAAAACCCCAAAACCCCGCCACTATCTGTGCTCCTCCCCTTAGACTTTTCCTTGCTTTGACACTGCGACCATTTCCCCCCTGTACAAAACTTTAATTCCCCCGGGATCACGGACCTGCCTTCCCCGGATCTCCTCATACTTTACGATCTCGTCTCCATTCTCGCTCCACCCCCCCCACCCCCCTTTTTGTTGGTGTCCCAGGGTCGTCCGGGGCCCCACTCTTTCTTCTACACCTTTGGGCCCGGTCAGCCTAGCCTCACATGGCTTTTATACCCCCTGTATCGATGTACCCAACTCTCACCCCGGCCCCGACATTAACTCTTTTCTTCCAAGATCCCAGATTGTCTGTCTCCCTTTACTCCCTTTTCTCCTCCTTCTCCTAAACCTAAAAAGTGGGAAAAATCAAATTTTTTTATCTCTCCCATCCCCTCTATCCCCCCCCCTGATCTCTCTTCACGTCAAGGTCTGTACACTCCCCACTATGGCCTTTCCATAGGGCTGAAACAAACCATTTGTAAAGAATGGGGGACTCAATTTACATTTTTTTTATAATTTTTGGTGGGATGTTCTTTTTTTCTATTTTTTTGTACTCTATTAGGAGACTCTATTAGGAGACTCTTTAAGAAGCCCTTTGAGTCCCCCCAAAAGCATCCACTTTAAGAGTCCTCTAATAGAGTCACTAATTAGTTCTTAATAGATCCATAATAAAATCCCTTTTAAAAGAGTACCTAAAATAGTCCCCAAAAAGAGTCCCCTATTTAAATCCCTAAAGGTTCTAATGGTCCTCTATAAAAGAAATTATTTGTTTCGGAGAGTGCAGATTCTCGATTGGGGGATTGTTTTTTGGGAGTTGTTGGTTCAACGGGGACAATGTAAGCACTGCAAAAATTTAAATAAAATTTTGTGGCTGGACCCATTTATTTCC
>JAODAL010061341.1:0-20376 GCA_025379985.1 Phyllomedusa bahiana | reverse complement strand
AAAATAGTAAACATTCTATCAAGCGACATAACTCGGTACAATTTAGCCTGAAAAATAGCAGATTATTACAATTAGGCCAATCAAACAAGGATTAGCTGAACCTAATCTAAGGTTACTGGTTGGCTGAACGGAGTCGTTGTTCCATTGGAGAGGTCTTCGGTGGAGATGTTGATTTGGTTGGTGAGGCTTCCAACCAGTCCCTTGGGGTATTTGGAGAGGCTGTGACTACAGATGCAGACTTGGATGGGGAGATCTCTGGCCAGTCTTGTACAGATTCCTGTCGTTTTGACGAAAGATCCTGAGAAGAGGTTCCTGTCGCTTCAGTCGCAGGCGATAGTAGAGATTTCAGGCTTTTGGTAGCATCCCAAAGGGAAGTAAAGGCCGAGACAGAACCATCTAGATAATAAGCTCGAAGAGTTGCTGGATAAGTCAATGTAAATTTCACATGTCTACGGTAGAGAGCTGAGCAGATGGTAGAGAATGCTCGACGCCGTTTTTGCAACCTCCACAGAAAAATCACCAAAGATAAGGATTCTGTTACCCTTTATTTCCAAGGGCTGTTTGAGCTGCTTGAAGGATCTGAAAATAGCGACCTTATCATTAAAGTCCAAATATTTTACTATAACAGGTCTTGGACGCTCTCACATGATGGGTGTAAGTGTTTGGCTTGAGAGGTGGCAGAGTCATGAGAATGGGTATCAGCACCAATGCGATGAGCTCTCTCTACACGACACGGCTGTGGGAGACCTAAGAGTTCAGGTAGCAGAGATTCACAGAGAGATTGGAGTTCTTTTGGTAAAACAGACTCTGGGATCCCGACGAGACGTAAATTATTGCGGCGAGAATGGTTTTCGAGATCCTCTATTTTTTCATTGAGCCTTAGATTATCAGATCTCAGCTGCTCGAGGTTGCAGTTGGAGACTTCTAAGGCAGTCTCGACTTCTTGTAATCATTGTTCATGGTCTTCTACTCGTTGAGATTGATTATTAATATCGTTTTGGATCTGTGCAAACATGGCCGTAACTGTTGCCGATATTGTGACCGCGAGAGTCTCTTGTATATCAGGGGCCATTTTTTGTGCCACAATGCTAGCCAATTTTTTATAGTCCACCACAGAGTCATCAATGTCATTAGCTCCAGACACCCCATCAGTGCTGGATTGTGGAAGTAGCAGGGGACTCGGGGGAGACTGTGGGGGCGGCTCAGAGCGTGTGCTGCCAGTGTCCATACTTTCAATGGGCTGTGTTATTTCAGTGAGGGTTTGGTCAAGTTTCAGAGCTTTTGATCCTTTATTAGCCCTGGTCTTGCCATGTTCTGGACAAAACGGTCCATTCGTTTGGGGGAGATTATACTGACATTTTTTGGTAGTATGGAGATAGTAAGATACACTTTGAAAGGTGCAGTACAAGTTTTCCCCCACAGATGTCACTCACAACACCCGTTTGAGAAAGAAACGTGACCTCTAGTCTAGTGATTGCAGGATTAACCGTTTGCTGATCCTGGGGAGAGGAGGCGTTCAAGCTGCAGTCCCAGGTAAATGCTGGCTGGTTAGTGAGCACTCCAGCTGTGTTACAGTGAAGTGTTACTTGCTGGGCTGTTTGCTTTATGTTGTTTATTAGTAGCACTGGCAGCAACTGGCTCAGAAAGCTCTGTTATCAGACCTCTTGGTAGTGGGAGAAGATAAGGGGCAAGCACTTAGACCGTGGGAGGTGGTCAGCGAAGGGAATGTGGAGCGCACTTAGGTTTCTGTCTGTGCCCCTGCTTCACTCCTGAGAGCCAAGGCTGACTGGGGGTTGCTGGAGGGAACCCACGGATCTCCCTGCAGTTACTGCGGTCCCGCAGCACACTGGAGACTTATCTCCCAGGAGCAGGACCCAGGCGGCTGCCTTTTCTGATGATGTGCCTGAGGTCAGGACTGGCAGGCACGCGCTCAGCCCCACTATACTCTGCAGGTGACTGCCTGACTCCTGTGTCCCCCTCTCCTCGTGAGTGGGGGTGGGGGTGGGGAGTCACGTACTTGGCTGCCGGAGCTCCGCTTCTTCAGTCATTAGCAGCTGATTGATCTCTCTCTGCTCCTGCCACGCACCACAGAGTTGTTCAGGGCTGTTTCCCCGCACCCAGGGATCGAGTTATTGCCGGTTAGATCGCAGGTAGTGAGCAAGGTATGTCCCGGCGAGACGGAGCTCCTGCTCTACACCTCCTCACATATTGGTGCCGGAACCGGAAGTTACCTCTGTTTTTAATAGTGTACGATATGACAGTTTGTATTAAAGTGCCTCACAGCACTTTATTAATGTGTCCTGATCTATGCCAAAAGTTGTCTCAGCCATGTCACTGGTATGGATTTGTATGACACTTTAGCACATTTTTTGGTACGTTGCACAAATCCTGTGTGACACCACCCATCCCCACATCTTTGGCACATTCAAAAGTGTCATGTCTGTAGCAGATTGCGCAGAGTTTTGGCGTACAATGGTTCACACATTAATCGAACAGGGCTATGACAGTTTATTTGTCTCAAAGCAGGCCAAAAAAATGATGCAGACTCGTTCATACATGTTGCCCTTAGTGTAAACTTAGACTAGACAGTATTACAATGCACCACATTTATTATATGATGATAAATATGGTGCAGATTTCAAGCTGTCTTTTCTAACTAGACACCGTCTATTAGTTAGCTTGCCTTATGCCACTTATTGGAGCAAAATTTTGGGGCATTTTTTGCCACATGTTAAGGCACGCCTCTTTCTGCAAAACCACACCCTTTTTACCAAGGTCACACCCCCTTGTTCAGACAAAGCACAGAAATGTCTAGAAACTGTCTAAAACACAAAATAAATGTGAAATAATGCATACATGCCATTATTTTTGGTACAAATTTCTGAAAAATTCTGGCCCAGTTGTTATAATAAATGTACCTTAATGTTTTGACTGAGAATCAGTGCCAGATTGTAAAGTTTTCATTTGACTAGGCCATTTTTTCAGTGCTCATGATGTTTTACCTCTAAAAACCATGTGGATGAATTTCAGGGGCATACCAAGAGACACTTGGGCCCCTGGCAAACTTTTATATGCCCCTCTTGCCATCCTCTCCCTCGACATGAGAATTTGCGAGAATCCTATAATAATAGTTATGTAGGTACTAGATAATGCGTAGCAAATAATTTACCACACATCATCATCATACTGCTACCAAACAAATCCCACTGTACCAAGACCAACATTACCAATAACGCTACTACATATGGACCTAATACTGCCAGAACACGACCACAAATTACCACCACATAGTGATTGAATAATAACCCTATACTACTGAATAAAGTAATAGTAATCAGTATGCAAAAAACAATATTATCGCAATACAATGACCATAGAGTGGTAGATAGCAGTATAGACCAGTTGTACACATGCCCTGCGGAATGTATATTACCTACATACAATGACCATATGATGGTAGGTACCAGTGTACATAGGCTCTGCAGACTGTATATTACCACCATGCAGTGCCCATATGGTGGTAGATACTGGTGCACATAGACTCCGCAGACTGTATATTACCTCCATACAGTGACCATATAGTGGTAGATACCAGTGTACATAGGCTCTGCAGACTGTATACTACCTCCATACAGTGACCATATAGTGGTAGATACCAGTATACAAGACTCTTCAGACTGTATATTACCTCCATACAGTGCCTATAAAGTGGTAGATACTGGTGTTCACAGGCTCTGCAGACTGTATACTACCCCCATACAGTGACCATATAGTGGCAGATACCAGTATACAAGTCTCTTCAGACTGTATATTACCTCCATACAGTGCCCATATAGTGGTAAATAGCGGTGTACACAGGCCCTGCGGAATGTATATTACCACCATGTAGTGCCCGGACAATGGTAGATACTGGTATACATATGCTCTGCAGACTGTATATCACCTCCATAAAGTGATCATCTCAAGTGGTTGATACCAGTTGTACACAGACTCTGTGGAACGTATACTACCACAATGCAATGCCCATCTAGTGGTAGATACCAGTGTATACAGGCTCTGCAGATATAAATGTTTACAGTGCAGTTACATCAAGGGACTCATAGGTGACGTCTTCTCTAATTAGATGATCACTTTCCCTTTTCTACTGCATCTGGTCCAGTCCGCCATGATGACTTCTCTTAGCCACCACTTGTCCCTGCATATTGTGCCGTCTGAAATCCTTTCCTTACACCCCAGAAGATATGCCGCTGGCATAATGCATGATCTTCAGGGGATGCAATGGATGGGGTTTAGTACCAGGGGCGTTGCTAGGGTCCTAAAACATCCGGGGCTCGGGCCCTTTGTGTTTTTCCCGCCTCATTGTGAAATGCGGATGTTTTTTTACAGAGAAAAACCTTCTGTTCCTGTCGCTAATTTTCTGCACATCCCACACAGATCCCGTCCATCTCCTCAGCAGTCACTGTACAGTAAAAATCACCAATGACAAATTTTACTTTTTCAGAACTTGTCACCTTATATAACAATACCCCTAAACAGTCACCAAATAATCCACCGATACATGGAGCAAATCTACCAGACAAGTGATTGTGACTAAAAACACTCCTACAAAACCAAGACCCAAAACTATTACTACTTAAGGCTCAAATAATCCTGCCAGACCCTGACCGAACGCGACCCCCACATGTGACTACCAGCTGTACACAGGCTCTGATTACATATACCACCGCCATACAGGGGCCATATAGTGGTAGATACTAGTTGTATGTAGACTCTGCAGACATATAAGTGATTACCCTGCTGTTACATTTAGTAACTCACCGGAGACGTCTTTTCTGATCAGCGTCGTTCACTTTCCCTTTTCTTCTCCATCCGGTTCACACCTTCATGCTGATTGCTCCCGGCCAATACTCGTCCCTGAGGATTTGGACACAAATATCTTAGAATCCTCACATTTCCAGCAACTCCTTAATTTTAGGTATAGCAGTCCCCTCAGTTAGGTATATAGGGGCACTGAAGCAGTATATGGGGCCACAGGCAGGTATATGGGGCCACAGGCAGGTATATGGGGCCACAGGCAGGTATATGGGGGCCACAGGCAGTATATGGGGGCACTGAGGCAGTATATAGGAGCACTGAGGCAGGTATATAAGAGCACTGAGGCAGGTATATAAGAGCACTGAGGCAGGTATATAGGGGCACTGAGGCAGTATATAGGGGCCACAGGCAGGTATAGGGGGCACAGGCAGGAATAGGGGGGCACAGGCAGTATATGGGGCCACAGGCAGGTATATAGGGTCAGTGAGGCAGTATATGGGGCCACAGGCAGTATATGGGGGCACTGAGGCAGTATATAGGGGCACAGGCAGGTATATGGGGCCAAAGGCAGTATATAGGGGGCACAGGCAGTATATGGGGCCACAGGCAGGTATATAGGGTCATTGAGGCAGTATATGGGGGCACTGAGGCAGTATATGGGGGCCACAAGCAGGTATATAAGGGCACTGAGGCAGTATATGGGGGCAATGAGGCAGTATATGGGGGCCACAGGCAGGTATATAGGGGCAACAGGCAGGTATATAGGGGCACAGGCATCATATGGGGGCCACAGGCAGGGATATGGAGGCCACAGGCAGGGATATGGGGCACAGGCAGGGATATGGGGGCACAGGCAGTATATGGGGGTCACAGGCAGTATATGGGGGCCACAGGCAGGTATAAAAGGGCACAGGCAGCATATGGGGGCCACAGGCAGGCATTATAGGGGCACAGGCAGTCTAGAGGGTGACACAGACAGGGATATGGGGGCCACAGGCAGCATATGGGGGTCACAGGCAGGGATATGGGGGCCACAGGCAGGCATTATAGGGGCACAGGCAGGGATATGGGGCCACAGGCAGGCATTATAGGGGCACAGGCAGTATATAGGGGCACTGAGGCAGGTAAACGCTGTAAAAATAACAACATTCATACGCACCTTAACGCCCCCGGCGAGCGCGCTCCGTCCTCTTCAGCCCGCGCTCCTCCGGCAGCTCCTCGGGCGCACGGCCTGTGACGCGCTGTGCGCCCGAGGACAGGCAGCATCGCGATGACGTGATGTCATCGCGACGCTGCCGGCTGCGGCGCCCGGGGCCGCGGTGGGTCCGCCGCGCTGTGAGGACCTGGCAGCCGCGTGGGGTAGGACCTGCGGGTCCGACACTGTCTGCGGGGCAGGGAGCGCTCGCTCTCTGCCCCGCAGAAGCCCTCAGCTGTGTGTGCGTCCAGCGGACGCACATGCAGCTGAAGAGCCAGTCGGGCTCCAGGCCTCTGTGCTCCAGGGAGACTCGGGGCACAGGGGGTTTTATTCGGGGCCCGAGCCCCGAATAAAACAGCCTAGCGACGCCCCTGTTTAGTACCATCTTACTTTTTTGTAGTGTGCCTGTTTTTTCTACAGATTTCCTTGTTGAACTATGACGGTTTTTTTGAACTACGTCGGACCAGCGTTGAATCCATTTCTTTATTAAAATCAATTTCTTTATTAAAATGCTCAATGAGAAATATTGTCGGGGAGTGTTTATTTCATTAAAGTGTTCTTTTGTTGTGTCAGTGTATTTCTTTTACCATTTTATTCCAGTGTTAGTAATAGAGTTGTGTGACAGCTGAAAAATACTCTCAAAGACAGATAAAAGTTGCTCCATCAATTCATTGGTCATTTTTACCATTTGCTCTTGTATACAAAAAATGTTATAGTTTATATTAAAACATTTTTATTTCTGCAGTTAAGGAGCTTAACCAAAGGTTATTCAGGAATATACTACTCACAGGCAATGCAAATCAGCTTATTAATTGTGTGGTACAAAAGTTCAAAGGTTATAAATGTAAAATGTGCTAATTCTAAATTACATTTCCTCTCTGAGAATCAGTAGGCTGAGATAATACACATGGAGACTGGTGTTAAAAATTAATTACTGCTAAATGTTCGGATCAAAAATTCTAAAAAGCCTGTTAAGGGGATGAACCGATAATTTTCCCTTGCAGAAATATATTCTTTCAAAAAAATAATTCCCTGCTTTTTACATGGCCTTTGAGGATCTGCTCAGGGAATACTTTTGTATGTTCTTACATTATACATGTAAATACTTACTATATGAACAGTATGATGTTATGTTGCTCTGTATCCTGTTTGATTACAAGTGCATGATGACTTTACTTGCAAAGGGTTGTGATTCTTGACAGTTACAATAAAAGTCATGCACACCAAGGGGAAGAAAAAACGTGGGTGCTCAGGTGTAATAGGTCAAGGACCTAATTAACGGAATTAGGAGACCCCGCTCTCCTGTTGCGCCGGACGTGCTCCGGACATTACTCCAGCTTAACAGCTTCTCTTATCTCCCCCCATGACTCACGGAACGCCTCCATTTCCAAGATCACATATCCTCTTACATTTCCTGTGCTGCTACCCATTGCATCTTACTTTTATATCTGCAACAGATGTGGTTTGATAAAGGCCTGCTGGCCGAAACGTCACATATGGACATCTGCATTTCAATTACCATTATCTGTCTACCTATTCTGAATTGTGTGCAGTAATCAGATTGTTATTTTCACTATACTACATATGTGGAGCAAATATTTGGCATAATACTGTCTCCATTGTAAATAAATTCACAATTTGGCTTCATATTTCTTGGTGTGCCGGTGCATAAATTTATTTCTTGACAGTTACAGCACCTCATATATAAGGCACAGAAAGCATGATAGATATCACAGTGGATCTTAGTAACACAATAAGACTAAACACACACCACGTTTCTGGCTTTCACGTAATGTACACACCAGCCCATGTACTTAAAGGGATGCCTCTGACGTATGTCAAGAAGTGGCATCCGTCACCCGTAGGGTCCTACTGTAGAAAATGTATATGTTTAATTTACATGTTTTTTTCTAAATGTTGTTGTACATAAAAGCACAGATTTATTTTCCAGTATACTGAAAGACCAACCAAACGAAGGCCAAAAGGACTTTTGACCCCCATCGGACCATTTAATCCCATAGATACGTTTAGCATATATTTTAGGAGCTTTCCTACCTACAAAGAGGCTATATCTACCTATAGGGGGCATACACTTACCTACAGGGGGATATATATCTACCTAAAGGGGCCTGCATGTCTATCCACAGTCGGCTTATATTCCTACCTACCTACTAGGGACTTATATACATACCTAAGGGGGGGTCTTTATACCTACCTACCTACCAACTAGGGGGGTCTATATTCCTACCTACAAGGGCCCTATATACCTACCCACCTACCTACAGGGGGCCTATATAACTACATACTAGGGACCTATATACCTACTTATTGGTGGGAGACTATATAACTACCTCCCTACTTAATAGGAGACCTAGATACCTACTTCTTGGGGGACCTATAAATCTGCCTAACTAATGGGGTCTATACACTTTCACTGGCTATACAACAATCCTAAAAGGAGAGTATACCTATCTGGCTACCTAGTTTGGGGGTGTACTTATATACTCTATTGGGGGATTTAACTACCTCCTATATGAATACACAAAACAAAACCAAAACTTGGTACACAAATGGGAACCCCATAGCCGTTCAGGGGTACTTTTACTCTTAAAGGCATAAGTGGGGATATTAACATTTGGGGAGCTATAGATGGGGAGTTTGTACAGAGGTAGCAATTGATAGGGAAGTGCTGTAAAAGTGAGGAGTCTAAGAAATTTGTTTGGTAATTTCTACAGTAATAAGTTGTGGCTGAGAGAAGTCAACACAAAAGTCCAAGCCAGATGGAGTAAGAGAAGGGGTGAAGAGAACAACTCAGCAGAGAAGGGAATGACTAATCACAGAAAACGGCTCCTGTAAGTACTTGGATGTCACTTTATTGTAATCAATAAAATGTGTGCAGAGTGCTTGTATACAACTGGCATCTACCACTGTATAGTTACTGCATGGTGGCAATGTTTGTTGTAATATAATGGCTTTCTATTCAGTATTAGTATAATGTATTATTCAGTCAATGTATGGTGGTAATATGTGTTCAAGATGTGGCAGTATTATTCAACCACTATGTGATGATGATCTGTGGTGGTATTACTCAGCCACTATGTTGTAGTGATATGTGATCATGGTGTGCCAGTATTATTTGATCACTTTGTGGTAGTGATATGTGGCGGTATTATACAGTCAGTATGTGGTCATGGTGTGGTGGTATTTGGTCTTAGTAGAATTATTGGTAATATTGGTCTGGGGATTCTGGTTTTGTGTAGTAGTGCTATATGGTAATTATGTGACCACTATTTAGTAGTTTTATACATAGAACTTTGTGTTATTGCTTTTTGTATATTTAGATACGGGTTATGGTGATGCAATTTGTCAAGCACAGTGCGGCGGGTGATTTGGTGTGTGTGTGGGGGGGGGGGGGGTGACAGGAATTTCTTCAATTTGCACTGAGTGTAGTTTAGCCTAGGAACGGCCTTGGATTTAAATAAACAAGTCACTTTTTGACTCACTTCATGTCTTCACAATTTATGCTCAGTCTATAATCTCTATGACTAGAGCTCTCACTATTTACTATCACATAATCCTTGTGACCAGATCCCTTTGTGAATAACAATGGTTCTGCTTCAGCGCTACCTACAGTTCTCGACTCCTGCGAGTAGCAGACTCTCTTTGCTGCTCACTCTCACTGATCCAAAGCTGGCACTTTTCTCTACCACAAAATTCTAAAAAACTGAGTGCTGATATTAAGAAATAATAAATACAGAATAGAATGTGCGATCAAAAATAATTTGTTTTTTTGTGTGGTTTGCCTGTATGTGTGCAGGGAGGCCATGAAGTGGGGCAGGGGGATAAAAAAGTTTTTTTCTCTAAATTGGCCCTTACTCTTCTTAACGAAATATTAGATCGTCTTACCTAAATATAATGTGGGATTTCCAGGATAAAGTGTCCACTTGATACATAGGTATCTCAGGGGGGATGAAATGCAATCTCCTTAAACTAGTTCTAACTCTTGTTAAAGAAATAAAGAAATATCAAACAATGTAACCTCAAATGTGGTGTGGGGTTTCCTGGTACAGCATGCTCTCGGCACATAATGATTGCAGGGGGGAATAAAAAGTAATCTCTCTAAACTGGCCTTTATTCTCACTCCCAACATCCTCTTGGAACATAGGGATCTCACGGGAATACAATGTACTTTCCCCAAATTGGTCCTTACTCTTGTTAAAGAAATGAAGAAATATCACACGATGTTACCCCAAATCAAATGTGGTGTGGGGTTATCAGGGTACAGCATCCTCTTAGCACATGGTGATTGTAGTGGGATAAAAAGTACTCTTCCTAATTTGGCTCTAACAAGAGTTATGGCTAATAGGAATCCCATAGGGGTTAAAAGTACTCTCCCTAGATGGCTCTTACGCTTGTTAAAGAAAGAAATATCAAACAATCTCACCCCAAATGTTGTGTGGGGTTTCCAGGGTGTAGCTTCCTCTCAGTACATAGGGAGCACAGGAAGAAATAAAAAGTACTCTCCCTAAACATGCCCTAACTTTTGAAAGTATTTTTCTAACTATATAAATCGTAAAAAGATTAAAACTGAAAATGTTGGCCCTTTGAAAAGTAATGAGGGAGATATTGTGGAGGGCGATGAGGAGAAAGCAAACCTATTAAAGAATTTTTTCTCCACTGTATTTACTGAGGAAGATGACCTTCCCATTGATGAGCAGAAGGATGAGGTAAATTCCACCTTAAATGTTTCTTCTCTAACCCAGGATGAAGTGCAGCTCCGCCTTAAGAAGATTAAAATAGACAAATCACCAGGTCCTGAAGGTATACGCCCCATGTCCTAAGGGAGTTAAGTTATCTCACTGAAAATAAATGTATAACTCATGTCAACCATGGGTTTATGAAGGATCCTATCAAACTAATCTCATAGGTTTCTACGAGTAAGTTAGTTCTAGACTGGATAGGGTTGAGGCACTGGATGTTATATAGCCAGATTTTTCTAAAACATTTGATACTGTGCCACATAAAAGTTTGGTAAGTAAAATGAGAGTGCTTGGACTTGGGTAAAATGTTTGCAAGTGGGCAAGTAACTGACTCAGTGATAGAAAACAAAGGGTCTTGATCTCACTCAGGGATTGCACAGTAGAATATCAATCTTTGCAGGTGATACTACGCTCTGTGAAGTAATAAACACAATAGAGGATAATGTTTTGTTACAAAGGGATCTGGATAAGTTGGAGGTCTGGGCAGAGAAGTGGCAGATGAGGTTTAACACAGATACATGCAAGGTTATGCACATGGGGAGGAAAAATCCATTACATGATTAGATGTTAAATGGAAAAACACTGGGAAAAGATGACATGGAGAAGGATTTGGGAATCCTGGTGGACAGTAAACTTAATTGTAGCAGCCAGTGTCAGGCAGCAGCTGCCAAGGCAAATAGGATTTTGGGGTGTGTTAAAAGGAGCAAAGATGCACATGATGAGAACATTAGTCTCCCATTATACAAGTCACTGGTTAGACCACACAAGGAATTTTGTGGCAAGTTTTGGGAACCAGTTCTCAGTAAAGACATTGTAGAGATTTAACAAGTACAAAGGCAGGCAACAAATACAATACAAGGGCTGGGTGGATTGCAATATCCAGAAAAATTAGCAAGATTAGGGTTATTTAGTTTAGAGAAAAGACTGCTTTGGGGGGACATAATAAATATGTTTAAATATATTAAAGGCCAATATAGAGATCTCTCCCAAGATCCATTTATATCCAAAATTGTATCCAGAACAAGGGGGCATCCTCTACGTCTTGAGGAAAGAAAGTTTCTACATAAACATAGAAATGGATTATTTACTGTAAGAGCACTAACAGAATTCAAAAAGGGTCTGGATGCATTTCTAGAGCGTAACAAGCTGCAACAAACAATACAAGTGGGTGATGCAGATTCGAAAAATGCTAGATTAGGTTATTTAGTTTAGAGAAAAGATGCTTGGGGGGACATAATAAAATGTTTAAATAATTAAAGGCCAATATAGACAATCTCTCCCAAGATCCATTTATATCCAGAATTGTATCCAGAACAAGGGGCATCCCTACGTCTTGAGGAAAGAAAGTTTCTACATAAACATAGAAATGGATTATTTACTGTAAGAGCACTAACAGAATTCAAAAAGGGTCTGGATGCATTTCTAGAGTGTAATAATATAACAAGTTATAGTGACTAGGATTCTAGGATTTATTCTGATTGCCAGATTGGATTTGGGAAGGACTTTTCCCCTAAAATGAGGACAATTGGCTTCTACCTCATGGGGTTTTTTGGCTTCCTCTGGATTAACACTTTAGCAAAATAGGCTGAACTGGATGGACTTCTGTCTTTTTTCGGCCTTACAAACTATGTAACTATGTAACCATGATCTTACCCCAAATTAGTGTGGGGTTTCCAGGTTACAGTGTTCTCTTGGCACATAGAGATACATAGAGGGTACTCTCCCTAAACTGGCCGTGTTTGAACAACCTTATTAAAAGTTATATTTTAATTATTATTGTACTCTTATTCTACATTGGTTTTGGTTAATTACTTAAAGGGGATGTATCGCTTCCTTACTTCGGCTGATTCACACTTCTCTTAGCTTCCCAGCTCTGTGAATGCAGGGGCGTTTCTTCCCCTCCCAGCTGGATAACATCATCCCCCTTCACTGCTGGCCTGAGACTCCCCCCTCCCCTCTGAGTCCACATATCACTGTGTCTCTCCCTATCATTCTTATTTTATAAGAGCTGTATACATACCACAGGCTGCATTCAATCTAATCTGAGCACTGATCTCCTCTCACAGCTGGAGATGTATTATAGCTTTCTAAGAACGGCACAGATCTGCGTGTATGCAGGAGAGTAAGGCACAGGGTCAAAACTGTCATGTTTTCTCATTATACAATCTGCTGAAGTCTGTTTCTGCTAGGTGTGGAGACAGAAAAATGCTACGGCCCCTAACTCTGAGTCATTCTGTACAGCCCCTGAATCGACCCAGGGGCTGTACAGAATGTAAATGAGCTCTCAGCTAGTGAAATGCAAGGAGGAGGGATTAGACCCACACTGGATATCAGTGTAAATAAAAACACAAGATAAGGGACACTGTGAGAACAAGGCAGCTTTGCTAATGACATCCAATTGCAAAGTTGCTTGTTTTCACTGTCCCCTTATTCTGAAGACCATTTAATGAAACGATAACACCCCTTTAAGTACTAGTTGTGACAGTCTCTTAAAGGAGTTGTCTCCCCACAGGGTTTCAAAGAATGCATGAAAGAAATTCTCTGTCACTTCCTGGTTCATACTAATTTGCATAAGCTCCATGCTTGTACAGCATAAGCTTTCGTGCTTTCAGATGCTAATTAGATTAGATTAGCTTCTCAAACTACTCCAAGGACTTCTTATCTGATCCCCAAAACAAAAGCCCTAATTACAGAGCTGTTTACTTGAGATAAATCAAGCTTTTTACTGTCTGGCAGCACAGGACACTGACTGGACACTGCCAACCTGTGTGATGACCACTCTCTGTTATCTCATTGAACAAACAGCCCAGGAGATTTGTTTACAGGTCGGTTACTGAGGGAACTAAAATAGCCAGGGAGGAAATAAATTCACTTGTATCTTTTTGGGGGAAAACAAGGAACAAAAAATATATTTGAAAATGTCTTTTTTTTGTGTTCCCACATTTGAAAGCTATTTTTGTAGCGAAAACCCCCTTTTAAAGGTTTTTTGTTTGGGTAGCTTTGACAGCAGGTGTGAGCATTATCCTTATGTAGATTTTATTTGTAGCTATATCTGTGAACACTAGTACCAGACCTAATTGCCTTTTTCCCACTATGCGTCAAGGAAATAAAAATTTGTATAATCCCCTCCTTTATGGGTGTCCCCTAGCCTAAGCTAGTGGTTTATGTTTGGAAATAACTAAACAAGTCACTTTCTGACTCTGGTTCACTCTGTGTTTCACATCACAATTTATACTCAGTCCAGAACCTGTGTGACCATAGCTTTCACTACATACAATCAACAAGCTGCTACTGACAAACCTGCTCACAAGAAAGGTAACAAAGATATGTTATAAAGAGCTATTGTTATTCAAAAGTGTCGTTCAAATTTTTATTTTACGGGGACATGCAGGTGCCGTAAAATATCATTTTTTTGTGTTTATGGTTTCTGTCAGGTATAGGAATCTCATTTCTTTCTTCTGGAACTGAGGCAAGAGGGGGAAGCTTGTGAGTGCTCCGAGCGACAGTGAATCTACTCATGTGCAGGGCTTCCTCATAACATGGAGGGGTCTCTTGTCCAGTAGAAGTAAACTGAGGTGGAGGACCATGTGAGTGAGACACAGCAAATATCCTCCGGGCAGCCGGGCCAAACACTGACTGAAGAGCTGTTAAAGAAGAACAGATAATCGAATCAGGAATTTTAAGAAGAACACATACATTTATCAGCTTACAATCAATAGAAGCTTTCTTGTGCTGAGAAACTGTATTTTAGTAGTATGGATTTCTATTTAGGGTGATGAAGAAACAAGTCTAGGCATTTGTAAGAAGTGTAAGCATATGAGAAAATAACTAAATTATAGACCCATTACTTGAAGTCTCACTATTCTTACCTTATCTTTAACTGATTATATAACAACTGATTCCCATAAACCACACTCTGCTCCATACCTGCAAGTTTACTTGAAAAGAAAGTTCAAGACACCTTAGGGTGCTTTCACAATCTGTGATTTTTCTACTACAGTACTGCACAGCTGTGAAACTGCCCTTAGAGTGCATTCACACTGTGCGTTTTTTATCGTTTTTTAGCTTTTTTTTTCGGTTTTTTTTTGCAGTAAGACACATTAATTGCATCAAAATGGGTCAAAAATGCACCAAAAACGCTCCATGTGAAAGCACCCTTAGAGTGCTTTCACACACCGCAGTTCTGGTGCAGTTTAAACTGCGCTCCAATTAAACTGCCTTTACTCTACGGGTGCTTTCACACAAAGCATTTTTAGTGCGATTTAAACACCTTTTTGAATGCGTTTTTTTTTTTGCAGAAAGCAGTACAGCAGTTAATACTATACATTTCTACACCAAAAAATGAATGAAAAATGCATAAAAAATGCTCCGTTTGAAAGCATCTTAAAAGATTGCAAATCTGTTCTGTGAATCATAATTACATGATCATATGGCCATGTTTGGACAATTTTGAGGGTAAAAGTGGAGCTATACGGCTAAATCTACCAGTCCGTTGATCAGGATATCTAGGTGACAAGTTCATGACAAGCTGCAAACTTATTTATTGTCTTAGACAATTGTTACTCCTGTCTCAATAGTTTTAAAAAGTGTAAAGAAAAAGAGGCTTGGTTCAAAGGATTAGTGAATGTGCTAAATTTATTTTGGTGTAAACGTATGCCAGCAATAAATTGGCATAAAGAAGAGGAAAGTAACATATTTAGCAAGTTGCAACAAACTGATTATGACATGTGCAATTGTTTCTGGAATTTTGGCACAGCATGAACCATTTTAATTTCATTTCTGCAGGTCATGACAATCTAGGTAGGTCTCTTCCAATGTGCTTTGTATTTACTTTACAGCGCAGCTCCACTTTGGATCAAAACCATTCTAGGTAAGTAGAGAACTGCTTACATAATAATTTACCCTTATTGCAAAAGTTCTAGATTACTGATATCTGTGTTGCCTCATTTTATGTCTCCTGTCTAGACACTATGGGCGACATATATGAATGGGGCTGCGCCAGAAGTCTGGCGTCTTTTCAGCCGGAAAACTGGCGCAGCCCTGGTTGCTTTATTTTTAACCATGCGCACTCCAATATCAGACATATTATAAAGCACCCGTGACACTTTGTAATGCGCCTGAGATCGCAGGACGTCCTGGAGGTGTGTCGCACTACAACCGTATGAAACCCCCAATTTATACCTCATACAGAAAAATCCGGGGCATACGCTGGAACGGTAAACCTTTTTTAAAGGGGTTTACCTGGCCAGAATGTCCTTGTAGCTAGAAAGCGCTAAATCCTACCCACGAACAGGTTATAGATTCAGGAGCATTAATCACAAATGTGCACACAAAAAAAAATTTGGGGCCGGGCATCAAAAATAAAATTCACCCTATGGGCAACATGTAGAATCCTGGCGCTGACAGGGGAGTTTAAATTTTTTTTAAGGGAGTGTAGAATCACCAAATTATGAACCTGTTCCAGCCAAAAATACAGGGGCATTCTATTTCCAAACAACAAGTCTGGCCAGGGCACCACCTTTAAAATGGGTCGGCGTTCTCATTGTTATAGGTTGGCGGTTTTGTGTAAAGTCATAAATGTGCTTCTTCTATGAATGGGGCCACACGCCCCCAGGAGCCCCAATTTTGGGGCATTTAAAAAATGTCTTTGGGACATTTCAAAGGCCCTGGATGCACCCTTTTATACATTTTTTTTAGCTTAAAATTTCACCAAAAAAACTCACAGCCCCCTTCATATTGTCGCCCTACGGTCTCATGAAAGAAGGGCTGTCTAGTGTAAACTTTCTTTTTTTGCCAAGCAAAACCCAACAAGCTCCTCTTTCAATTTCCCTATATGCTCTGAAAAAAAAGAAAGGGGAGTTCTATTGGTTTATGGGGAACAAAAAAAAATCTTGACCTAGACAGTTTTCATACATGTCCCTCAACTATTTTACTATTATCTAACTATCTACTTTATCTTTATCTATCTATCTATCTATCTATCTATCATCTTCTATCTACTATCTATCTATCTAGTTCCCGTCATTGGGTTTCCAAAGTATGGAGGTATTCCCCTTTTCTTATTCTTCTAATTCACAGTGCAGAGCACCATACCAAGCCACATATGCAGCAGCAGTAAAGCCTCCAGCAAATGCCGTCTTCCATCTGAGTTTTTTGATTAGACACATTTAAAAAAATAAAAAAAAAATATACCATAAAGTATGTAGTAGATTCTGAGTTTTCAGTTTTATCCCCCCAGCTACATGATATATTTATAAAACAAATCCCAGACACATACTCCAATTAACACAAATGAATGATGCGTTGTTATTTAAAGAATCACCATGTGCACATGAACACTTGTGAAATTACTGTAATAAAATGAGAAGATATAACCATGTGTCCTCTAAGTGACTCACAGGTTAAAGTACTTTGAATTGTGCTGTCATGGTCTATGGCTATGACTGTGACTTCACAGGGTTGCTCCCCTGCCCTCTCTGGGTGGCGCTGTTGTCTCAGGTACCAGCAACGCAGACAGACACAGGTAACTCCAAACATTAGCAGCAATACTCCAGCAGTTACCACAAGCCTAAGAAAGAATAATTTAAAAAAAATGTAAACATTTTTTCAATGTAATCTTTTATCTGAACAGCAACTTTTACAGTTGATTACGTTGCTACAAAATTAGCTCACTAGTGTGTAGAAATGTTAAAATAAATATTTTTTTTATTTAGATTAACATAATGAGCCCTTAGGATGTCAACAAAGCCTAATAACATTGTTGTGTAAATCCATACAACAAAACTTACTCATAACTAAAGAAACTACCGTACATAGAAATTAGAGGATAAAAAAACAATACCCAAATTCTTATATCCGATATCTCAGCTTCTAAGCAAGCAGTTTAAAAAACAGAAGACAAGTACTATACTTTATAGAAAATAATTGCACTTACCATCTGTACCACTGGCTCATCCATTCTGTCTTATGGCAGCTGTTTGTGGAAACAGAAGGAAAACTATTCAGTTAGGACACAGACACCATTTTATGGCTCCGTACAGGTTCTAAGTTGAATGTCTCTGTATAACACCTATAGAATTTTATCAACCCTTCTGTAATGTTGTAAGCCTCTGATTGTATTCATTTTCAAGAACTTAAGAATTAAAAATACAGTCCAATCATGAGCTCAAAACCAATATGTAAACCAGTAACTGCAGCAGTGATTTCTAGCTGTTTATTCTAGTAGGAGTTGTCACGTATATGGGGGGTAGCCAGGGCCGGGGCGATGGGTTGGCAGAGGAAGGTGATTGCCTAGGGCTCCTACGTCTGCATGTCACTAGGGGGTGCAGGTATGGAGCTGGCTCAGGAGCTGTGCCGGCTCCAAAAACCCAGGTGGGGCTGTTATTCTTGCCCACCTTTCACGGCAGGGGGGGCAGGAGTTTACATTCGCCCTCCTGCCCTTCCCCCCCTCCCCCCCCACCAGCACAAACGGGAGGGGCAGCATTTGTTGGCGGGGGAGGTCATCCACCATCCTGCGCTGTCTGACGTTCTTGTCACATGAACATGCATGCTGGGAATGGAAGAGTTTCATCCCTTCCTTGGATGAGTCTGAATAAAGAAATGGGCAGCAATCCTACGGGTTGAGTGTTAACTGGTGAGGGGGGAGAGAGTAACTGGTGCAGGGGGAGAGATAACGGGTGAAAAGGGGGGGAGTAAAAACTGGTAAGGGGGAGAGGTAAACTGGTACGGGGGGAGAGGTAAGGGGTGCGGGAAGAGAGTAATTTGGTCGGGGGACAGAGAAACAGTGCAGGGGGGACAGAGGGTGCGGGGGGGGAGAGGTAATGGTAGAGGGAGAGAGAAACTGGTGCAGGGGGGTACTGGGGGGCCAGGGGAGTAACGGTGCGGGGGAAGGGAGTAACGGTGCAGGGGAAAAAGAAATTTGGGTACGGGGATTTACTGGTGCAGGAGAGGAAACTGGGTGAAGAGGAGAAGTAACAGGTCAAGGGGGAGAGAGTAACTGGTTCAGGGGGAAAGAGTAACGGGTTTTCAGGGGGGAGGGAACTTTGCAGGGGGGGAGAGGAAACGGTTTGCAGGGGAGAGGACTGGTCGGGGGGGAGAGAGGAACTGGTGCAGGGGGGGGAGAACTGGGGGAGAGGGGGGAGAGGGGAAAGGGTGAGGGGGGAAAGGAACTAGTGAAGGAGGAGAGGAACTAATGCAGGGGAGAGAGGAACTGGTGCAGGGGGGAGAGAGTAACTGGTGCAGGGGGAACAGGAATTAGTGTGGGGAGGGTGATTTTTTTTGGGGAGCGAGCGGGCACCATTGGTTGTACTTGCCTAGGGCACCAAAATGCCTTGTCCCGGCCCTGGGGGTAGCCTTTGAGGTTATAGTTATAGTTCAACACTTTTATTAGTTGGCGCTGGGGGTTATGTGAGGCTAAGGAAGAATAAAAGAAAAAGGAATGATGAATGGTGAAAAATGGTGTTATGGCTGGTTACTAGTCTCCTCATGGTTGCTTACATATGTATGGTCAAGTGCTATGTGGATGTTAAGTCACAGCTTGCTTATGATGGAGAAGGTCCACTAGAGTGTCTCATGCCTTCAGATAACGGATGTGGCCATTGAATCCCAAGGACCCGTGTTATTAAAACGGTTATATTATGTTAAAAGGGTTTTGCCACGATCTAATGATGATGTGGGATCTTCCAAAATGGGTATTTTTTAAATATTTTCTAAATAAAGTCATTAAAAAAGGTGAAGCTTGTGAGACCAGCCCCTTTCCTTTCATGTCCTTAGTTTCCTGACAGTTTTACATTAGACACGACCAGTAGCTGATCTGGATTGCGTTGTTTGCACTTCTTATCTGTGGCAAAGGGGAACATAATGAGCTTTGAAGAATGGGGAGAAAAGTCCTTGTCTTTTGTATAAAATCCACTGGTTTAAAGTAATTATTGAGAAACATGCAGACGGGCCCCTGATCACCCTCCAACCCCTCATCAGTTTGTGAACAAATAAAGAATGCTGCCAGCTTGGAGCTTAATCTTTCTCTCCTTGACAATAATTATCCCCCTGTGGATTAGCCAAACAATTTAATCAAATACACAGACTGAGTATCAGGAAATGTCATGGGAGGTGGAAGAAGCATCACAGAGGAGGTTAACTTTTTTTTTAAACACAAAACCAACGCCCCCTTTTTTCCAAGCCTAAGAGTGGGAATATCGCCTGTTAGGGAAAGGAAATTACTTCTTGGCAAAAAACCCCTTTAATTAAATAAAGCAGTAGCTTAAATCTACCCATAAAAAAAACAAAGGGGGGGACATTATGAATATAAAAATTTGGGGGGGAAACAAAAAAAAAAAAAAACAAAAACCATGTTTAAATTCTTTTAAAACTACAACTTTTTCATTTGAAATTTTGGGGCCTGACCCGTTTTATTTCAGATTGCATTGAAAAAACCCCAAAGGGGCATCGCTCCGCGCTCCCTTGGCCAAAAAGGGCCTCTTTTAAAATTAGCCAATCCAAGAGCGCTCGAATTTTTTTTCCCCCTAGAACCAGAGAAAGTAGCTCACGCTCTGATTGGCCCAAGCTGGGCGGCCCCCCGCTAGTCAACCCCAAACCCCGGTTTAGGGT
>JAODAL010061340.1:0-20377 GCA_025379985.1 Phyllomedusa bahiana | reverse complement strand
GTATGCTGATGACCCCCAAACCCTTTACCTCCGGCCCAGACATTAACTCTCTATTGTCCAAGATCCCAGATTGTCTGTCGTCCAAATCCTCCTTCTTCTCCTCCCGTCTCATAAAACTTAATGTAGAGAAAACTGAATACTTCCAGGGCCGGGACAATGAGTAGTCTAGGGTAGGTGACCGCATAGGGCACCACTTCATCTCAGGGAAAAAAGGGGGAATGGCATGGAGTGGGCTGAATTTTCCATTTGGGGGGCACTTTATAGCTTGTTTATCTAGGGCATCTTACCTTGTCCCAGCCTTGCTTGCTTCACCCAGCTCCCAAATGCGATAGGCTACATAGATTAGTGTTTGCCTGTCACTGCTGTCCAACGGTGTCTCTGTACAAAGCCTGACCGCTCACAACATAACCCCCTCATTGCAACTCTCCTCATCACTATTTGCCCGCTTCTGCAAGAAGCAGCGGATGTCTTTCCCCCCTCTTTGCTGCCCCCTGTGCTCAAATACTTTGTCCTCACTGTATAATGGCGCCGAGGCCACAGCACATAGTAGTTCTCTGGCTGTGGGAAGCGAACAGGACAGAGGTTGGTTAAGGAATGGTGAGAGACCCTCCCCTGCTTCCGGGCCATGCCAACTAGGGGTTGTGTGTGACAAACCCACCAACTCTTGGCTGGGGATCTCAGATGTCATCTGGGAGAAAGTGGATGACCTAGTGTGTGGTCAACACATGGCCGATAGATGACACCGGATGCTGTGGCCTCGCAAGGCGTTTCCTGCTGTGATGTCCCCTTACTGTGCTTTTGATCTGTGGCGGCTCCGGTAACCTACTTCTGTGTTCTTTGACGCTATCGTAGGATCTTAGCCCTCAGTTCATTTCTTTCCAGCTGGTGCTGACGTTACCTTGTCTGGCTGTGTTCCCACTTCAGTTTTTTGGTCAGTTTTGCCCCCATAAGTGCCCAGGGAATTGAAGGGTGAAGCGATTCTAATAGCAGCGGCAGTCATGTGCGTGTCATACTAAAACCAGCATTGTATGAAGACCAAACCAAGCTCCCTCTGCATATTTAAGCATGGCACAATGTTCTACAGCACCCTACAGGCTCTGTGCAGCCAGGAAATATCAGTTTTTTAACGTGATTCATCCCGAAGTAATTCGGAAACGGATGTTGTCGGAAAATTCGGCAAAGTCGGCGAACCAAATTTTTGAGAAATTCGCCCATCTCTGATAATAATAATAATAATAATAATAATAATAATAATCTTTATATAGCACCAACATATTCCGCAGAACTTTACAGTTTAGAGGGTATACGTACAGACATTACACATTAAAAGAACTTACAGATGAGACACAAGGCATGAGGACCCTGCTCGCGAGAGCTTACAATCTATGAGGGTGCTTGGGGGAGATGAAGGGTGAAAAGTACTAGGTTTACAATGGTCCAGCCATGTTACATAAATAGGAGGTGGTTTACATAAAAGATGGGTGAAACTGCCACCCTGACAGTACATCTATATACAGATAAGTACCTGTGAGTACCCTAGTGTTTAGAGTGACAGAAAAGTGTGATAGCAGGTGGGAGTTAGCAATTAGGGATCTTGATATGCCAGACTAAGAAGATGTGTTCTTAGGGCCCTCTTAAAACTATGAGGGTTGTGAGTGTGCCTGATTGCCCGCGGTACCATGTTCCAGAGAATGTAATCTGATATCATCAGCAGAGCGGAGAGAACGAGTAGAGTGGTAGACAGAGATGAGAGAGGAAATGTAGGGGGGTGCAGCACTGTGGAGAGCTTTATGGACACATACAATACACACTGCTCCCCCCACCCATATATCACACATATAATACATTCTACTAAACACAATGACAAGATGTAACTTTATGTAACATTAGGGGGCTGTATGTTTACGCCAGTATAGGTGTTCTGGTTACAAGGAGCTTGTGGAGGGAGGTGACAGCCCTCCAGGCAGGAGAACTGACCACTGCAGGAGGTCTGCAGAGCTGTAACATCCTCTCCCTCCCACTGCTCACAAAGGATGAGAACTGGGGAGGGAGCAGGGACAAGGAGGTGGTGGGATGATGTCACCACTCTTCAGTGAGGTAAGACACACCTACTGGGAAGAGAAACCCACCCCTGGATTTTAAGCTGTAAGAGAGAGAAAATGAAGATAACTGCAAAAGCCTTTAGTAAGAAAACCCCTTAAAGGATATATTCCCTTTATACCAATTTCTTGATGTAGCACTTTTTAGCCACTTACTGACATTGGACGTGCAGGTACATTCTAGTTTCAGTAAGGGGCTATGTAGCGGGATCGCAGAGCAATCCCACAATATAGGCGGTGGGTGTCAGCTGCCAATTGCAGCTGACACCCACCAGTAACGGCACGGATTGAAGCTGGCTCCATTCCATGCTGTTTAACTTAGACAGCTGCGATGTCTAAGTGAATGAGAAATGGTGTTGCACACCAGAAAAAATTTATTTTTGCACACCGTCTCTCACTCTGAGCAGGACCCTGCGCAAGATCAGCAAATAGGCAAAGATAACGGCTATAACCAAACACATTGCTGTTCAGATTATTCTCTGTTGTAGCAGTTCTTATCTCCTGCTCATTTATAGAAGGTTCTGCTCTCTCTGCTTTAGTAGCCCTGGCTGCAATGGTGATGTTACTTCTTGTTGTGTCTTGTCAGCAGGAAGGAGCTTGTTTATCTTTCTAATTGACAAGATTTAACCATTTAGAGCTCGGTAGTCTTCTGTCCTGCTGCTAAAACCCCCTCATCACCAATGTCCCTCTAATAGTTTCAGATAGGAATAGCAGAGCTGAAATGTCAGTCACTGCAGTAGAACCACCCACATCCTAAACAGGAAGTGGGAGCCTAAAGTTGTGTGTGAAGAGCAGGCTCTGTAATACAGCATGGTGAGAACACCCCTTTAAGGAATGTGGTTTTGAAAATGGACAAGCTAAATTTGTGTCCTGTAAACTATTAAGACCACAGTAAAGATATGTATAAGCAAAGGGGAAACAGAATGATTGATTTTGTGGTGTGTTTCTCACATTTTATGTATGTTGTATGAGCCATTTTGCAGCTTAATGCCTCTACAAGTGTACAATGGAGCCTGAAACATTTTCAAACACAGTTTGCATTCTCAAAGTCTCTCGGTGCTCCTTTTGTGGCCGTTTTGTCCAAACAAATAGATTAGGACTCTAATAGGGGTATTTTTGAACACAGGAAAAACAAGCTCATATATTGTGATACATTTACTATTTTTCATGTTTCCTAATTTTTTACTGTAAAAAAATATATGTATTGAGTGACATTTATAATTTTTGGTGCTTAGACGCCAATTTTTATGTGCGTTATAATAGTGTAGAATGCGCCTGAATGTATGAACCCAGTGTACAGTGGGTTATAAATCATATGCATTCTAGTGCAAAGATGACAATTGTGGCTCAGATAAACCGCTTTTAAAGTGGTCTACCTGTTCCAGCAGTAATGTACCTATTTTTGCCGTTCTCCCGTTCATAAATGTGTAGAATCGTATGGGGGTGAATCATCAATCACTGTGTATCAGTGGGTTAAGCAAGACTTTTTTCTTTAAGTTTTGTTTTTTTACTCAGAAATCCTGCTTTGAATTATATAAACCTATAAATCACAGAGCTCAGCTTCTCCCCTCCTATTATATAACCCAATAGATCACAGAGCTCAGCTTCTCTCCTCTATTATATAACCCTATGTATCACATAGCTCAGCTTCTCCCCTCTATAATATAACCCTATATATCCCAGAGCTCAGCTTCCCTGCTCTATCATATAACCCTATGTATCACATAGCTCAGCTTCTCCCCTCTATTATATAACCCTCTATTTCACAGAGCTCAGCTTCTCTCCTCTATCATATAACCCTATATATTACAGAGTTCAGCTTCTCTTCTTCTATTATATCCTGCTCTCAGACAGGGCAGCATAAATCACCCGACAGGTTCTCTTTAATGTGATTATTATTGTGAATGCATTTGAAGAATGATTATAATGTATGTTGCTAAACATCGTTTGTAATACGCCATCACCTAAGCACTTTAAAGTTACATGTTAGAAATTTCATGCTGCCGGTTTTAGATACAGAAGATTTTATACTGTTTTCTTGTAACTCATCTACAGCTTAATATGTCAGTTCTACACTTTGATGGAACATAAATACATATTGCTTGAACTTTAAACACAATCTGTTGTTATATTCAGGTACTTTCTAGTTTCATAAATAAATCTTTTGACCTTTTTTTTTATATAATTCTTGCATTATACATTTTAGCTTCTCTGTGAAGCAGTTTTTGCAAGAAAAAAATCCTTGAAAGGGAAGTAACATTCGAAATAGATTCCAGTAAGTGAATTAAATTATGTATGTGGCAAAAGACCTTTAAAAGCATGTATTCCTGTTGTACACTTTTCACTCCTGGAATAAGTAGATACAGAATAACAACTTCTGTCTGTGATGTTTTACCCCCTTTAAAGTATTTTTCACAATTTGTACAATTTTTGCTCATTAGGCTGTGAATAAGTTCAAACATGTGGCACCTGAGCTATGGCACGCTAGTTAAATGTATGTTGTTTAATGAGCCATGTTACACTTTGTATCACTTGAGAATTAGCATACTATAGATCTAGTTTTACACTTGCAGGTCTTATGTGATTCTACATGTAACATGGATATATGTTACATGTATATATATATATATATATATATATTGTGACGGCTGGGTAGTGGATCCGCCGGACCACCGCAAGCGATGGTAGTTAAGCCACGCCAGGGAACGGAATCTAAGTAGCCCCCGGTTTTCACCAGAGCCCGCCGCAAAGCGGGATGGACTTGCTGTGGCGTGAGGCTACCAGGCCGCTACCCCTGACGTGACTTGCTTACGGTGGCGGCCGAGGTGCAGCGAGGTACAGAATCGTAGTCCGGGAATCGTAGTCGTGGGCAGGCAGAAGGTCAGGGCAGGCGGCAATGGTTCGTGGTCATGGACAGGCAGGAAGGTCAGGGCAGGCGGCAGAGGTTCGGAGTCGGGAAAACGTAGCAAGAGGTCTGGTACACGGTAGGGCGAGAACACACTTAGGGAACGCTTTAGCTAAGGCACGAGGCAACATAGATCCAGCAGGGAAGTGACGTGGGTGCAAAACTTATATAGGGACAGCGCCCGGCAATTACCCAATTACCGGCGCACTGTCCCTTTAAATGTACGTGAACGCGCGCGCGCTAGGGGGCGCGCATGCGCATTCGGCCGGTAGAGGACGAGGACGAGGACCGGATGGGAGCGAGGCCAGGTGAGTGGATGGGACGGGTGGCGCCACGGACCGCGGCGCAACCCGTTACAGTACCCCCCCACCCCCATAGGCCTCCCCACCTTTTTAGGCCGCAGAAATCCAAGGATGAGGTCCCGATTCAGGATATTGGATTCCGGCTCCCAGGATCTCTCCTCAGGTCCGAAGCCCCTCCAATCCACGAGGAAGAAACGTCTCCCTCTGACCGTTTTCATATCTAAAATGTCCTTTACCTCGAAGATGTCAGTGGATTCGGCTACTGGGGAAGGCGTCACATTCTTCCGAGAGAACCGGTTCAGCACCAGAGGCTTAAGGAGGGACACATGAAATGCGTTGTGGATCCGGAGAGATGGAGGCAAACAGAGCTTGTATGTCACAGGGTTCAACTGCCGAAGAACCTTGAAGGGTCCGAGGAAGCGAGGGCCCAATTTAAGACTAGGGACCTTCAGGCGCACATATCTTGAAGAGAGCCAAACTTGGTCCCCAGGAAGAAATGTCGGGGCAGGTCTTCTCCTTTTGTCCGCCTGAAAACTTCATACGGGCGGAGGCCGAAGTAGAAAATGTCGTGTCTCCTGCCAGATGGCCTTGATATCCCGAACCTGGTCGTTGACAGCGGGCACATCCGAGTTAGGAGGCAGGGGAAGGGGGGGTGCGGGTGGCGGCCATAGACTACAAAGAACGGGGAGACGCCAGCAGCATCCGAGTCCCGATGGTTATATGCAAATTCGGCCCACGGGAGCAGCTCTGTCCAGTTGTCCTGACGTCCGGACACAAAGTGACGCAGGTATTCTCCCAGAATCTGGTTCACCCTCTCCACCTGCCCATTGGACTGAGGGTGATAGGCCGATGAAAAGTCCAACTTGACTTGCAGATGGGAGCACAACGCACGCCAAAAACGGGAAACAAATTGAACACCGCGGTCGGAGACAATGTGTGAGGGCAGTCCATGAAGCCGGAAGACATGCCGGAAGAAAAGACTAGCCAATTGTGGGGCAGACGGCAGGCCAGGGAGAGGCACAAAGTGGGACATCTTTGAGAACCGGTCTGTCACCACCCAGATGACCGAATTCCCAGAGGAGACTGGTAGATCCGTGACGAAGTCCATAGCTATGTGCGTCCATGGGATTTCAGGCACAGGCAGAGGATGCAAGAGGCCAGCGGGCCTGTGGCGTGGGACCTTGTTCCGAGCGCAAGTGACACAGGCGAGGGTGTAGTCCTTGACATCCTGTGCTAGAGTCGGCCACCAGTAGTGCCGCGAGATCAATGCATAAGACTTCCGAGCTCCGGGATGACCAGCCACCAAGGAGCTATGCCCCCACTCCAGAATCTTCCTCCTGAGTGCCAGCGGCACGTACGTCTTGCCCGTAGGGATGTTTTGGAGACCTGCGGGAGCCACGTGAACCAACCGTTCGGGGGAAATGATGTGTTGTGACACGGGTTCTTCACCGACGACGTCCGAGGCACGAGAGGGCATCCGCCTTGACGTTCTTCTCAGCAGGCCGGAAATGTATATGAAAGTCAAACCGTGAGAAAAAAAGAGACCACCGGGCTTGGCGAGGGTTTAGACGTTGGGCCGTCTGAAGATACAACAAATTTTTGTGGTCCGTAAAGATGTTGATTGGATGACGAGCCCCCTCCAGCAGATGTCGCCACTCCTCTAGGGCCAACTTGATGGCCAAGAGTTCCCGGTCCCCAATGGCATAGTTTCGCTCAGCCGGCGAAAAGGTCTTTGAGAAGAACCCACATGTGAGAACCTTGCCTTTGGAGCTTCTCTGCGTGAGGACCGCCCCTGCCCCCACGGAAGAGGCATCCACCTCCAAGGAGAACGGCCTCTCGGAATCAGGCCGGACCAAGACAGGAGCTGTGGAGAAGGCCGTCTTTAGATCCACAAACGCCTTCTCGGCCTCCGGAGGCCAGCCTCTCGGGTTCGCATTCTTCCTAGTAAGGGCCACGATAGGAGCCACCAAGGTGGAGAAGTGGGGAATAAATTGTCGGTAATAGTTCGCGAAGCCCAGGAAGCGCTGTATTGCCCGAAGACCGACAGGACGGGGCCACTGCAGTACCGCGGAGAGTTTTGCTGGGTCCATCTTTAGGCCTTCAGCCGAGACTATGTAGCCGAGGAAAGGTAGGCTGGTCCGATGGAATAAGCATTTCTCCAGCTTGGCGTACAGTCGGTTGCTGCGCAGACGTTGCAGAACCTGGCGTACTTGAGCCCGGTGAGTCCGAAGATCAGAGGAGAAAATCAGGATGTCATCTAGGTACACTATGACACAGGTGTACAAGAGATCCCGGAAGACATCATTGACGAGTTCTTGGAACACCGCTGGAGCGTTACAGAGCCCAAAGGGCATCACGAGATACTCAAAGTGTCCATCTCGGGTATTAAACGCCATCTTCCACTCATCCCCTCCCGAATTCGGATGAGGTTATAGGCTCCTCGCAGATCCAACTTGGAAAACACTTTAGCCCCCTTGAGACGGTCAAAAAGCTCTGATATCAGTGGGAGAGGGTAGCGTTTTTTTACGGTGATCTTATTTAGACCCTTGTAGTCTATACATGGATGGAGGGAACCATCCTTCTTCTGCACGAAGAAAAACCCGGCTCCGGCTGGGGAGGAGGACTTGCGAATGAATCCTTTCTGCAGATTCTCCCGAATGTAGGCTGACATGGCCTGAGTCTCTGGCACGGACAGCGGGTAGACCCTCCCCCGGGGTGGACTGGTCCCTGGCAGGAGGTCAATAGGACAGTCGTAAGGCCGATGTGGTGGCAGCGATTCAGCCTCTTTCTCGGAGAATACATCCCCAAAGTCCTGGTACTCGGCCGGCAGGCCTGGCAATGGCTTGACGAGCGGAGGCGGAGAAGTGGTAGGCACCGGGCGTGGCACCTCCAAGCAACAGTTCTGGCATTCCGGTCCCCAACGCAGGACTTCGCCTGTCTTCCAATCGAGCGTAGGGGCGTGACGTTGCAGCCAGGGAAGCCCCAAGAGGATCGCCGAGGAAGCACGGGACAGAACGTGATCTTCTCCTTATGCAGAGCCCCCACCCGGAGTGTCACCGGCCGGGTTATGTACTGGATGGGGTCACGGAGGAGCTCCCCACTGACCGAAGATATAAGCAGCGGCTTCTCCAGCCGGACTACAGGTATGCGGAACCGGGTTACCAATGAGGCTAAGATGAAGTTCCCTGCAGACCCCGAATCCAGGAAGGCAGAACTCCGGAACGAAGAACCAGCATCAGATGTCACCTCCACTGGCATCATCAAACGTGGAGAGGAGGAAACTGCACCTAGGACCGCCTCTCCTACGGCTCCTAGGTGTGAGCGTTTCCCGGACGCTGGGGACGTAGCGGACAGCTTCTGCGGAAATGGTCCGGGCTGGCGCAGTAGAGACATAGCTTCTCGGTTCGGCGACGGTTCAGCTCCTGCTCCGATAACTGGGCCCGGTCCACTTGCATGGGTTCCACCTCAGAGGCTTGAGGAGACAGTAATGGAGGATGCTGAAAAACCGGGGCCAGATGAAACCGCCGACGGGGGCGTGCAGTGTCTCTTTCCTGACGCAGCTCCTCCTGCCTCTCTGCGAACCTTACATCAATACGGGTTGCTAGATGAATTAGTTCACTCAGGGAGGACGGGAGGTCTCTTGCTGCCAAAGCGTCTTTAACCCGGCTGGACAGGCCCTTTTTGAAAGTGGCACAGAGGGCGGCATCATTCCACATGAGCTCCGAAGCCAGAGTACGGAACTGTACCGCATAGTCACCCACCGAGGAGTCGCCTTGACGAAGGTTCAAGAGGGCGGTCTCCGCAGAGGAAGCACGTGCCGGCTCCTCGAAGACGGCGCGGAATTCCTGGAGGAAGGACTGTAGATCCGCAGTCACAGGGTCGTTCCTATCCCAGAGGGGAGTCGCCCACGCCAGGGCCTTCCCAGATAGTAGGCTCACCACGAAGGCCACCTTAGACCTCTCCGAAGGAAACTGATCCGCCATCAGTTCTATGTGCATAGAGCACTGGGTAATGAAACCCCGGCAGAGCTTGGGGTCCCCGGCAAAGCTGATGGGTAAGGGGAACCGAAGCTTGGGTCCCACGGTAGCCAATGGAACGGCTGACGTAGACGGAGTCATCGACGGGGCCGCAGGTGGAGACTGTTGCTGGGATGCAAGGAGCTGACGCATCATGGCGGAGAGCTGGCCCAACTGCTGTGCCTGTTGTGCGATTTGCTGCGACTGCTGGGCAACCAACGTCGTAAGATCCGCGATGCTTGGCAGGGGCACCTTGGCGGGATCCATGGCTGGATCTAACTGTGACGGCTGGGTAGTGGATCCGCCGGACCACCGCAAGCGATGGTAGTTAAGCCACGCCAGGGAACGGAATCTAAGTAGCCCCCGGTTTTCACCAGAGCCCGCCGCAAAGCGGGATGGACTTGCTGCGGCGTGAGGCTACCAGGTCGTCCCCCCTGACGTGACTTGCTTGCGGTGGCGGCCGAGATGCAGAGAGGTACAGAATCGTAGTCCGGGAATCGTAGTCGTGGGCAGGCAGAAGGTCAGGGCAGGCGGCAATGGTTCGTGGTCGTGGACAGGCAGGAAGGTCAGGGCAGGCGGCAGAGGTTCGGAGTCGGGAAAACGTAGCAAGAGGTCTGGTACACGGTAGGGCGAGAACACACTTAGGGAACGCTTTAGCTAAGGCACGAGGCAACATAGATCCAGCAGGGAAGTGACGTGGGTGCAAAACTTATATAGGGACAGCGCCCGGCAATTACCCAATTACCGGCGCACTGTCCCTTTAAATGTACGTGAACGCGCGCGCGCTCTAGGGGGCGCGCATGCGCATTCCGGCCGGCAGGGGACGAGGACCGGACGGGAGCGAGGCCAGGTGAGTGGATGGGACGGGTGGCGCCACGACCGGCAGTGCGGTCCGCGGGGCCCCCCGTCCCCGCCGGGGACCCGCCGTGGGGAACGCGGGTGCGACCGCGGTCCGTACCACGAACCGCGGCACAACCCGTTTATATATATATAAACACACACATATATATATATATATACACACACACACATTTATATATGTATATATATACACACACACACATTTATATATGTTATATATATATATATATATATAATATATATATAAATGTGTGTGTGTATGTTTATATATATATATATATATATATATATTATATAGTGTAAAAAAAAAAATATATATATATATATATATTTTTTTTTTTTCTTTTTTTTTTTTTAAAATTATATTTAAAACTTCCAGAGTAAAAAGGAGGAGAACAGCTACACAAAGCCAACATTTAAAATGAAAAGGGTAAAAATATAAAGTGAAACTGGATAAACTATATAGAGGCAACAGTCAACATTGTATTTATTAAAGGGATTTTGCCATTCCTAGCTTGTTACAAGCTGTCTTTAGAGAATGGAAAGATGGTCACGCTTGTGCAGCTGTCCACCAATCATGTCTATGGGAGCTCAAAATATAGCCTAGCACACTCTGAGCTACAAAGTTGGCCTCAGAGAGGATTTTGCAACCCCCATCTACATGTACATATATAAATAAATAACCTTGTATTTTCTATGTAAGATATAGGTAGAACTATCCCAGTATGTAGAGCAACAAGCGCATGAAGGGTATTTTAATGGAAGGGAATGAGTTAAAAATATTAGGATTAGTAAAGTAGACCAGAAAGGTGTCTAAAACCCCCATACAGATTAGAGAGAAGTTGGCCAAACCCACCAATTTTGGCTGGACTGGCTGACTTTAATAACTATGGTTGCCTAATAGATGATGTCAGCATATTGAATTTCAACAACAGATCCTTTTATTTTTCCTAGGAATAAGCCAAAACCAGAAGTGTCTGCTGGTGACTCTCTCTCCTCAATTGATAAAGTTTTCTTGCATGCTCAGGTAAGTTAAGTGTGCATGTATAAGGAGGAGAGGAAAGGAATAGCGGTCATCGAAATAAATGTTCAGCCCACAGCTATTGAAGGTGGAAAACTTTAAAGATGTTAGAGCAAGTTGTGATCCTTCCATGGTCTGTTGATGACTCAGTATAGGTGCCCATACACTTCGGATTATAGTTAATGAAAATGGACAATTTTAATCAACTTGGTCATTAGCAGGGATAAATTTAACAATGAACACTTGCTTTAGTCAACTCATGAAAGACTGTCATCAACTAAAATGAAGTTTTGAAACTTTTGTTCAACTGTGACTAGTTCCCAGACAATCTTGCCATTAAACAAAGTTACTAGAATGCTTCCATAAACATGATTTGTCTTTTTCCCTGTGCCATTTATCATGTATGGCCAGTTTAAATGACTGCTATGGCTAATATGGACTTCAGGGTGACATGTCCCAATACGCAAGTGCGGTTTTTTTGTTCCATTTCGCGCCAAAACCACTTTGACGCCATATTCTCAATGTAAATCAACTGTCGTACACTAAAACTAGGCACATTATACGGCGGGCATGAAACATTGTAATAAGCCTAAAAAGGCGCATTACATATAGTATCAATGATACGCTGTGCACCTCCATTACGTGCAATGCGTCCATCGCGGCACATTGCGTAACGGAGGCGCATAACATATCATTACTAGTGTATGCCTCAATATGCGCATTACATATACCACCATTGATACACTATGCGTTGTGATTTGCGCAATGCACCTTTTTAAGCGCAATGGGCCTTTTGAGCTGCATTAAGTTTACTATGCAATTTGTAACTGACACCAGATTTTTTAGATAATCGGACTTTACACTGATTTAATGCACCTAAAAACTGCCACGGTGCTGCCAGTTTTCGGACATGACACCCAAGTGTATATGGCTGCATTAACAAAATAATCAGATGATCACTCTTTCAACAATTTTTTTTAACCAAGAATCTGTTTTTATGTGTTTATCCACCCTAAATAAGAATGAAAAAGGAATTAGTTGCAAATTAAGCAAACAAAAAAAAAAAAAAAACAAGGTCAGAACACACAATGTAATCTTAAAATCATAGCATATGGAAAGAAAAATATCCCCATGCTGCTATTCTTTTAAACTCAAACAAGTTAACAATTTATCATGTGTGGTTTGGAGTCCTGTAAGAACCAAACATGGAGAATCTGGTGAAAAAAAAGGGTATGAATAAACATTTACATGTTATAGTCCACATGAAGAAAACTAAAACCTAGACTGGGTATTATCTGCCATTCTTGGATTTTATCTGATATGTTTCCATGCCAGAAATTGATTCGTAAGTGCAACTAAATTGTAAGAACTTTACTTTTCAGTCGGGTCCTCTGTGAAACAATTCTTTATCTGCAGTTTGCCTGGATCATTGGCTGTATTATCCTGAATCCTAACTTTGACTCTGCAGGATTGTTTTTTCCATAGCAGTGGGAGTAAGGAGACTGAATATTTTAACTAAAGAACTTCAATACTCAAACAGCACTGGACCTGGGTCTGTAGTATTTTATAGCCAAGCACAACTGAGTAGTATGTTTCCTCTGTGAATGTAGTAGCATTTGAATGACTCAGGTGATGAGACTATCTCTTAACCTTATCTGTTTGACTCCTCTGGTGTTAGGTCCTCTGGAGTGGTGAGATCATTCGAAGATCATACTCTTATCTACCTAAATTTGGAAAGACATACAACTTTTACTAATAAGCTTTAAGGGCACGGCCACACGGTAGTGGTAAAATGCCCGTCAGATTCTGTTTAAGAATCTGACTGGTATTTTATCGTCTTTTGAATGGTTTTGTGGCACAGTTCTGATGGTTTGCAGATTCAGCCGTTTTCCTTAGCCGTTGAATAGCACACCTTCCGCCCGAAAAGCGGATGTTCTGAATTTTTGGGGCTCTCCGGGGGTGTGGAAATCCGCCAGGTAGAAAAACCGTGCAGTGTAGACTACTGGGCGGATTTTCTAGTAAAGTCTATGGGGATGATTGATCATCTGAAAACCATCTGAAAAACTGAGTGAAAAACCTTGCCGTGTGGATGTACCCTAGTAGTGTTTTCTTGTTGTAACTGAGTTTTTTCTCTCTTTACATGAGGGCCTATTTAAGACAAGGTTTGACCTTGGGCAAATTTAAAAAGTCCTAAATAGAGAAATATTGTATTATCAACTCAGTCAGTCCCGAAGGCAGTATGTAGAGAGTGAATTGGCTGATCTCCGGTGCTTCCAGATACCTGGCTAAGATGTGAAAGATTAAGATTTTTACCCCTGTGACATAGGATCCTCTATATTCATAAAATAAAAAATATTGAGATACATACATATATAATTATGAAATGATGATACTATACCAGGATCAAAAATGATCATCATACAATGATTGAATATTACCTCCATATATTTGTTTTAAAAACACACTTACATAGACCAATTTTATCGATCTTAGCACTATGCAAGTCCCAAATAATTCGACCATACCATGACCACCATAGAGTGACTATGTTATATAGTCTGAACACAGTACAGTGAAAGGGGTTGTCCAGAGGAAAAAAATAACTAAAAAAAATTGTAAATAATATCTCTCCCAAAGATACTCACGCTGTTATATCACCGTTAGCTCTTCCCAGTGCCATCTCACAGAATCTGCTTCTCTCTCGTTTCTGCCAAATTTACAGCACTTCTACACCCTGCCGCTGCTGGATAGTTTCCACTTGGCTATATGGATGTGTGCCCAGACTCTCCAGACATTTAAATCCACAATGTTCGACAATGTTGTTCTTATTCAGAATATCCCCTGACACCAGTGGGTATATTAGGCAGCTCTTCCCTCCACACCTTGCATGAACTTAGGTTCTTAGAGTCCACGTGTCCTACTGTAGTGTCCAGCAAAGCTGTTTTTTGTCTATTGTTCTCTCGTTACTGACCATGACTTGTCTCATCATCCTGTCTGACTTTTTCACCCCTGGCCCCATTTACATTTTGTGAACCTGTGCTGTCCACCTTGACCCTGGATTGTCTGACTATGTCTTTGCAATTCCCTCGTTGTGTTGCACCAGTGTCTTTGACCCCTTGGTCAGCTGCTATTGGTTCAGAGACTGCTCTAAAGTGACACCTGGTGACTAACAGCCCACGGTTGTTGCAGACACTTTTGTAATCTTGTTTTATTAAATGACTGCAGTTCATTAAATACCTGCAGTTTTACATCAGATGTTTAATGAAAGTAAGCTCAAATGTTCAATGCCTCGACACGCAGGAGGAGCTTTCAAATCAAACCCCTATAACTTCTTAAGCCGAACGCATGAAAAGTACTTAATGACCAGCACTTTTTTTTAGTTTTTGACTCCTTGGGTTTCAACAATCGTAACTTTTTTTATTTTTTCTATGATGCAGTTGCATAAGGCCTTGTTGTATTCCGGACAAGATGTATTTTTTGGGGGAAGAGTTTACGTTCATTTATAAATTATCGCAGATTGTTTTGTTAAACTTTTTTTGGTTTTTTTAATTTTTTCTTTTTTTTACACCACTGACATTTCACACTTAAGGGCTTGTTCACACGGCAAAACGGATCCGCAAAATGGATCTAACAATTGTCAGTGTGATTAACATTGAGTTCAATGGCAAAAGCGCATCGCTGTTCCCACGGGAGATCACCGATGCGCTTTTGAGGGCTCTCCTGCGCTGCGCTTTTCGCATCCGCTTTAATAATTGACATGTCAATTCTTTTTGCGGTTTACGCAAGTGAAAGCCCATAGGAGATAATGGAGTCCGCTTTTGGCACCTATTCAAAAGCGCTCCACACTCCGGGTACGTATCAGCTGCGCTTTGCATCCTGAAAGCGGATGCGAAAAGCACACTGGGAGGCTGGACGGGGATCGCTGGAGAGATGTGCGGCGGCAACGGGAGCCGCAGGTGAGTGGCGCCACTGGGAGCGCAGGGGAAGCGGCGGCAGCACAGGTGAGCGGCGGGAGCGCAGGTGAGCGGCGGCAGCACAGGTGAGCGGTGGCAGCGGGAGCGCAGGGGGAGCGGCAGCAGCGGGAGCGCAGGGGGATCAGAGGGGAGCGGCGGCTGTGGGAGCAGTGACCGTGGAGGTCCGGGAGATTTGTAATGGTGGAGGAGCCGGGGCTGACATATGAATGGAGTTGCGGTGACGGGGCTGAGATATGATTTAAAGGGAGCAGCGGTGCCGGGGCTGACATATGATTTGAAGGGAGCAGCGGTGCCGGGGCTGACATATGTGAGAGAGAGATTGATTTTCTGAAAACACATCCAGAAAGCGGATGCGTAAAACGCAAGTGAAAAAGCATTCAAAATGGATCCAAATAAAGTAACAACTGCTGCGTTTTACGGATCCGCTTTCCGGATGCGTTTTTCAACTGTCAAAAACGGATCCGTAAAAAGGATCCAAAACGCCGTGTGAACAAGCCCTAATAGCTTGTTAATTTAATTCTATAAGGTTTTTTTTGTGTGCAATGTATGCACAATTATTTTTTATTAAATATTTATTTTTATTTTATTATTTATTTTATTTTTTTCTACACTTTTTATGGTTTTTACTTTTTTTTTTTTTAAATCCCATGAAGGGATAACTGTCTTACATTTTTTACACTTAGTAATGTATTAGCATATTAAAATATGCTAATACATTATAAACTGTGTCAGTTTGATTCAGCAGCAATCAGGGCAGCATATAGTGTGCCCTGATTGCTGGCTTCCTACACAGACAGCCCTGGGGCTACTCTAGGTCCCCAGGGTTGACTGTGCAGCTGTTCCCCAGGCTCTGTCATGTCACCGGAGTCCCGATCGCCCGACAGAACAGGGAAAAGCCTTTGATTATGCTGCGGTCACAAACCGTGGCAATCAAATGGTAGAGCACCGGGAGCTGCAAAACCCGATGTCTGCAGTGACACCAAAAGATGTCGCTGCAGAAGAATGATCTGAAATGCCCACAGCCCAAAGATGACGGGCATTTGTTAAAGGGTTAACCCCGCCTTTCAAAGTTTAAAACATGAGAGACGAAACAAGGGGTTGAGGATGGGAAGGAGGATGATAGACAAAACACAACAAAGGATCATGGGGCTTGTAGTTTTACAGGGCAAAGAACAAAAGCTTCCAAACAGGAAATGCTGCTGTTTAGCCAACATGTTACACTGGGAAAGCAAAATTGGCACAGAAAACATTACAGGGAAATAAATCTGAACTGAGGCAAGCAATTTATCTGTGTTTTTTTTAGACAACCCCTTTAAATCCAATAACTTGCAGTTAATTACCATTCTTACTATAATCATCTGTTACCATTTTTTTCATATCTCCTAGACTGCCCTAAAATGTCTTTCACAATAAATTGTGTCTCCAGTGATATATATGGCTTTTTACTTTTCCAGTACCCTCTTTATAATTTTCCCAACCCATACAAACTCTGCCTTTTGTTGTCCAATTTGCCATTATTACATTATTTGTTGTGTGGCATAATACCGTAATTTGATAATATTCGTGTTATAACTATAAGGCTGAAATACGTCCCAGTCATTACGGTAATACCCAGTACTCCTAGAGAACTATGGATTACGTCTCCTCTCCTTGCTCGCACAATACGGCGAGCGGGGAGAGAAATGACATGTAATTTATTCACGGCGTATACGCGCTGAGAGTATTGCATGTCTAATGGGCCGGCAGGCTACCGCCCCCCACCCCGCCCCGCTCCCACCCCGCCCCTGTACACACCACGTCTATGGAGGGCATTAAACTGCCTATACCTGCCTATGGAGGACATATAACTAACTATAACTGCCTATGGGGGGGGATATTAAACTGCCTATACCTGCCTATGGGGTACATTAAACTGCCTATACCTACCTAATTTTATTGGTATCCATTTTTATTTTTTAAATTTACCAGTAGCCGCCACATTTTCCACCCTAGGCTTATACTTAAGTCAATAAGTTTTCCCAGTTTTTTGTGGCAAAAGTAGGTGCCTTGGCTTATATTCGGGTAGTCTTATACTCGAGTATACAGACTGAGGGGAAACTTTAATATTAATACTAAGTCTAAAGGGGTTTAACTCTTTTCCAGTGGGAGTGAGCTCTGAGGCTTAACAACCAAATCTAAGCTTGGGCATCCACCTTGCCACAATTGTGAAAATAGGTAAGCATGTACAGTATTGAAATTCACTTAACATCACTGCTCAGGAAATGAAACACATGTGAGTGGTTATGTCAAATGAATGGAACATAAGCACTGAAGCCACTGATAGGCTGCATCAATCACATTCTGAAAAAGAGGAAAATGCAGAGAACAAAGGACATTGTCAGCAGCTTTGGCAGTTTAATGGCAGTTATTACAAAGGTGATGATATATATATATATAAATATATATATATATATATATATAATATATATATATATATAATATATATATATAATATATATATATATATATTGTGGCATAGTGACCGTGTGCAGTTACAGGGCTCTGCCACTAGGTGGAATTCAGCTGGGTACCTACTGCAAACGTGCCACCAAATGTCTGGGTTCGGTGGGGGAAGGAGACTTGATGGTGTCAGTAACAATAGGTTACTGACACAGGTAGCTAGAATGGCCAGGTATGGGTCTCCTTTCCCGGGACAGTCGTAGCGTTGGGTGGGAGGCCATCCCCATGCTCCAGGCCAGGTTTTGGGCCAGTCCCTGTAGGGCTATAAGAGGCCTCCTACTACAGGTGATCGGGGGGCATGGTCTGCCATCTGCAGTTTAGAGTGGCAGTGGAGCTTGCAGGAGGCTCTGGCCCCCGAGGCTTTGGGAAAGCCGGAACCCAGTAGGAGACTGGGTGAAATATAAGTGGCGGTGTTGTAACGCTGGACAGTAGGTCCAACTCATGTTAGAGAGGGTTCTCAACTTAAAGGGGTTTTGCCAGGACGTGCCTTATCTGCTAAGAAGCAAATGTAAACAAGCCAGGGAGCTGAGAGAGAGAGACAGACAGCCAGAGCACAGAGCCATGCATAAGGGATCGTGTGAAATGTTCACTCAAATAATCAAACTACAACTTGTGGATTCTGTATACAAAAGACAACAGCTTTCTCCACAGCAGCTTGAAAGCTTATTCATGTTCTCTGTCATCAGATAAAGCAGGGATCTACTCAGTTAATCACACTACAACTAGTTTATTCTGTATACAAAAGACAACATATTTCTACCTGGTGACTTGAAAGCTTCTTCAGCTCCCTTTCATCAGATAAGAAGTGTGCTCTGCGCAAGCCCGGCCAGCAGCTATTGTCATTTCATATCTAATAGAAGCTTTGAAGTAACTAAGGGCAGGTAAGGCAGCCTGTAGCTCTCTCAGGCTGCACTTCTTGTAATCACATATATTTAGAAAAGTGATTAAAAACCCATTTTGGAGGATCCCACGTCAACATTACATCATGGCAAAACCCCTTTAAGTTTAGGTAGTGGCTAGACGGCCGAGGTTTTGTTTGTTTATTGTGTATCTGTATCCTGAGCCTCAATAAAGCTGGCTAAGGCCAGGTTTAAACTGAAGCCTTGTGTCCGAGTGCCGATTCGCTTACGAAAGCGGCGATCCAGGAGCCAAGTACCCTCCCAGGACGGTCCCGGAGGGCGTCCAAGCGCGAGTGAGGCGCTACATATGGTGGAGGTATGCGATGGGCAAATATTGGCACGAATTGATGTGTACACAAAGGGGTGCAGAAAATTAAGTTTACTTAGGACAGCGCAGTTTACATAGGACTGCTGGATGTTTCGCTCTGGGTGAGCAAAGGTTTTCTCTGAAGAAAACACACCCGCAGCACCTTGGGTGTCTGAAGAGACTGCTCAGTGAAGCAGGAGAACTGTCTCGGGAGAGACAGGGGACGCACCCAGTAAAGAGACTGCTTGCTCCCCAGGAAAAATTTTGTTTCGGCTATGGAGGACATCTTTGAGTTGGTGTGCCGCATGACCACCCAGCCGCAGTGCCACAGTACTTTGACCACCAAAGCCAGGTCTTCCTTCCAAAGGGAAAGTCCAAGCGGCGCAACAAATCGCAGCAACTAGAACCGCCACTGTCCAGCAGGAGGAGCCGTGCGGGAAATGGCAAGATCTGCTCCTGAGCGTCTGGTGATCTGCAGGTCAGAGGTGCCACGGATGCATTGGCTGCTGTTGTATGATCTCCCACTGTGGGGGGACATGGACTGCCGCCAAGATGTCTCCAGAGTGCACCCTGACATTGCACCTGGTATGAAGACCCGACCAAACATGGTAAGAATGTGCCAATGAGCTTTGACAACCTGTTGTGGGACCGCATCCATGTGCTTAAGGTTTTGTGAGAACCTGCGTCGGCTGTTTAAATGGGCAGAGACTTCTCCCATTTTGGGCACTTGTGGGCAACCGCAAGGGTATCCGGCAAGGGAAGTGACTTCTCCTCGCAAGTGCCCCCCGAGGAGTATAAGGTGCCGCTGCCTGAGACAGAAGAGCCTGAGTTGGAGTCTCAGAAAGTACCTGAGACTGACAAAGAGTTTTTTTGGACTGGAAAAGTCTGATTTGGGCATATGCACTATATTACCTGTTGCAGAGGTTACTAAGGCAAAAAAGGGGCCTTTAATCAATGGCCTGTCAGACTACCTGAGCAGGAAGAGGGGAGCGGTATCACAAAGTTAACTTCAGTTACTGCTAGGTGTGAACAAGTGTCTATAGGTGCTGTAGCAGTACCGGCCCCAGCTGTAGACCAGACAATCTCAGGTCTGCCCTAGAGGTCATAATTTTAAATGTGCTGAGAGTATAGCAGAGAATGTATGTCCTGTGGTGGAAAGACGATCTGGAGGCATGTGTAACACTACAGGCTCAAGTGGAGCTGGTGTCATTGCCCATAGCAACAAGGGAAACCTCTGCCCCTCTTGTTGTAGGAAATGTGAATATGAGTGCCCGGCAGATGTGTGCAAAGTGTCTGGTGTCCAGTTCATAAATATGTCTACCAATGACCGCAGCGTACTGTATGTACCTGATTGTAGCCTGCAAGTCGCAGGTAATGCGGGCCCAGTGCTTGATAGCCACCAGTTCTGTGTGACTGTGGTTTGTCCCAGAGAGAGCTCCTTTTCCAAATGTGGCCTGAAAGGAAAAAGGGGAAGCGGGATTTGCGCTCCTTCAA
>JAODAL010061339.1:0-20379 GCA_025379985.1 Phyllomedusa bahiana | reverse complement strand
CATATACTGCCTAAATGACCTATATACCTGCCTGTGGCCCCATAAACCTGCCATTGGCCCCCCAATACTCCCTCATTGCCCCCTATACCCCTAGTGCCTTAAAAACCGCTTGTGGCCCCCATTACTCCCTCAGTGCCCCCTTCCCCCTAAATGCCCCTTACCCCTGCCGTGGCCCCATTACTGCCTGTCCCCCCTATTACTCCCTTTGGGCCCCCAGATATCACCCTGTGGCCCTATATATCCCTCGGCCCCCCAATATACGCCGTGGCCCCTTTAAAAGCCCATGACCCTATATACCTGCCTGTGGCCCCATTTACTGCCTGTGCCCCCCTATACCTGCCTGTGCCCCCCTATACCTGCCTGTGGCCCCCATATACTGCCTAAGTGCCCCTATATACCTGCCTCAGTGCTCTTATATACCTGCCTCAGTGCTCCTATATACTGCCTCAGTGCCCCTATATTCTGCCTCAGTGCCCCCATATACTGCCTTTGGCCCCATATACCTGCCTGTGGCCCCTATATACCTTTCTGTGGCCCCTATATATCTGCCTGTGGCCCTACATATCTGCCTGTGGCCCCATATACCTGCCTGTGGCCCTATATACTGCTTCGGTGCCCCTATATACCTAACTGAGGGGACTTATATACCTAAAATTAAGGAGTTGCTGGAAATGTGAGGATTCTAAGATATTTGTGTCCAAATCCTCAGGGACAAGTATTGGCCGGGAGCAATCAGCGAGAAGGTGTGAACCGGATGAGAAGAAAAGGGAAAGGAACGACGCTGATCAGAAAAGACGTCCCCGGTGAGTCACTAAATGTAACTGCAGTGTAATCATTTATATATGTCTCCCAGAGCGTCTACTACAATAGTATCTACCACTATCTGGTAAACTGTATGGCGGGGGTTTATATGTAATCAGAGCCTGTGTACAGTCTGATTAGTCACATGTGGGGGTTGCGTTCGGTCAGGGTCTGGCAGGATTATTTGATCCTTATGTAGTAATAGTTTGGGGGTTCTTGGTTTTGTAGGAGGGTTTTAGTAAAACAATCACTTGGGTCTGGTAGATTTGCCCCTGTATCGGTGTATGTTTTGGTGCCCTGTTTGGGGTATTGTCATATATGAAGGTGAGAAGTTCTGAAAAAGTAAATTTTTTCATTGGTGATTTTACTGTACAGTGACTGCTGAAGGAGATGGACGGGATCTGGTGTGGGATGTGCAGAAAATTAGTGACAGGACAGAAGGTTTTTCTCTGTAAAAAAAATCCGCAGTTCACAAGAGGCGCGAAAAAAAAAAAGTCCCTTGTGAACCCAGCCCTACCCAGAAAAACACAAAGGGCCGAGCCCCGGTTTTTTTAGGACCTAGCAACGCCCTGGCTCTGGGAACCCCAAACCAGTTTGGGTTAGCAGGGTGTTTGTGACATTTGTCCTGCTCCGGGGGTATACACAGTAGGGTTAGCAGAGGTGCAGTGACATGCCTCTGCTCCGGGGCCCCATAAAGAGTAGGGTTAGCAGGGGGTGCAGTGACATCCCTCTGCTCCCGGGGGCCCCCTAACAGTAGGGTTAGCAGCGGTGCAGTGACATCCGTCTGCTCTGGGGCCCATACACAGTAGGGTTTAGCAGAGGTGAGTGACATCCATCTGCTCCAGGGCCCCATACACAGTAGGGTTAGCAGAGGTGCAGTGACATTCGTCTGCTCCAGGGCCCCATACACGTAGGGTTAGCAAGAGGTGCAGTGACATCTGTTGCTCCACGGCCCCATACACAGTAGGGTTTGCAGAGGTTTTAGTGACATCTGTCTGCTCTGGGGCTCCATCACAGTAGGATTAGCAGAGGTACAGTGACATCCATTTTGCTCCGGGGCCCCATACACAGTAAGGGTTTGCAGAGGTTGCAGGACATTTGTCTGCTCCGGGGTCCCATACACAGTTTGGGTTAGCAGAGGTGCAGTGACATTCCCTCTGCTCCGGGCCCCCTAAAGTAGGGTTAGCAGAGGTGCAGTGACATCCGTCTGCTCCGGGGCCCCATACACCAGTAGGGGTTTGCAGAGGTGCAGTGGGAAACCGTCTGGTCTGGGGCCCCTTTCACAGTTTGGGTTGCAGGGTTTCAGTGAATCCATCTGCTCCAGGGCCCCATACACAGTAGGGTTAGCAAAGGTGCAGTGAGATCCGTCTGCTCCAGGGCCCCATACACAGTAGGGTTAGCAGAGGTGCAGTGCATCCGTCTGCTTTCCGGGGCCCCCATACACAGTAGGGTTAGCAGAGGTTTCAGTGACATCCGTCTGCTCCGGGTCCATACACAGTTAGGGTTACAGAGGTGCAGTGACATCCGTCTGCTCCGGAGCTCCATACACAGTGGGTTAGCAGAGGTGCCCGCGACTCCCTCTGCTCTGGACCCCATACACAGGGAGGGTTTTGCAGGGGGTGCAGTGGGAAACCGTCTGCTCCGGGGCCCCATACACAGTAAGGTTAGCAGAGGTGCAGTGACATCCGTCTGCTCCAGGGCCCCATACACGTAGGGTTAGCAAGAGGGGGGGCAAATGACATTTGTCTGCCGGGGCCCCCCTACAGAGTAGGGTTAGCAGAGGTGCAGTGACATCCGTCTGCTCCAGGCCCCATACACAGTAGAGTTAGCAGAGTGCAGTTTACATCCGTCTGCTCCAGGGCCCCCTTTCACAGTATGGTTTTGCAGGGTGCAGTGACATCCATCTGCTCCCGGGCTCCATACACAGTAGGGTTAGCAAAAGGTGCAGTGACATCCGTCTTGCTCCGGGGGCCCATTTCACAGTAGGGTTAGCAGAGGTGCAGTGACATCGTCTGTCCGGGCCCCATACACAGTAGGGTTGTAGTAGAGGTGCAGTGACATCCGTCTGCTCCGGGCCTCATACACAGTAGGGTTAGCAGAGGTGCAGTGACACCCATCTGCTCCGGGGCTCCATACACAGTAGGGTTAGCAGAGGTGCGGTGACATCATTGTGTGCATTATCTCTGTACTGTGACATCACTGTGTGCATTATTCCTGTGCATAGAATAGACCATAAGCTTTGTATGTTCTGCGCTTGCTCAGTATTATTTCTGCACTATGCCATCAGTGTATTATTCATGTGCTCGGAACTCCCATAGAACAGAACGGAGGTGAGTGCGGAAATGCGATCGGCTCTTGGCTGGTCCAGGTCTTCAAGACTTTCGAGGAACCATTCCTGAGCCAGATGCAGGTCCCAGAGGTGGGCGCCGCAGCAATCAGACTTTCATGGCCCATCCTATCGAGACGTCATCAAAGTCCATGGTGGGAACAGCCCTTAAAGCGTCAGAACCCCCTGTCAGCAGACGCCCCACCTGTAGGCTCATGGATCTGTAATGAAGGCTCCCATGCTCCTCCTCGGCGCCTCCCTGAGGACCATGACCTCACTTCTAATTCATGAATATTATTACTCTGCCATTCCCAGGTCAGTGCTGCAGTCTCTGCCTCCGGAGCAGCGCTCCCCGAGACTGTGCTCATGTCATTGCCTTCAGCTGTCGGGCCCATTAGCTCATGTGGATGCTTCAGCTCTTCATCTATTAGATGATGATGAAGAAATCAAAGGGCAATATGTCTGCCGCCCGGCGATGGCTCCCATAGGTATTCCAGATGAGATCACACCGCCTGCTCCGCTCATGTTGTGTCAATCAAACATATGTGCAGCGTGTGATCCTCAACCTGCTGCCGGCATCCCCTAGAATGTCAAAGAAGAGCTCCACCCAGAGATACTTCCACTATATCCCTATATACTATAAACCTATATACTGTATCCTTATATACTATATACTACATACCTATTTACTATATCCCTATATACTATTTTCTATATACCTATTTACTATATCCCTATATACTATATACCTATATACTATATCCCTATTTACTATAAACCTATATACTATATCCCTATATACTACATACCTATTTATCCCTATATACTATTTTCTATATACCTATTTACTATAAACCTATATACTATATCCCTATATACTATATACCTATAAATTTATTCCCTATATATAAAAAACTATTACTTTTCCCCCCTATATACTATAAACCTATATACTATATCTTTATTACATACCTTTTTCTATACCCCTATATATATATCCCCAAATTACTATATCCCTATTCATAAAAATATTTTACTTTTATCCCTTTTTAACTAATACCTTTTATATTTATACCCCTATTTAAAAAAACCCAAATATACTTAAATCCCTAAATACTATATCCCTTTTTTAATGCTATAAACCTATTTTACTTTACCCCCTATATACTATATACCTTTACTTTACCCCTATATACTTTAAAACTTTTATACTATATCCCTATATATTTATCCCTATAAAATACATCCCTATTCCCTGTTTTCTTTATCCCTATCCCACTCCTCCCTTTTATTGCAAAAAAAAGTCCTTTTTTCCCTTTTCTATATTATTATTTTAATGGTGTTCTTCCCTTATTACCATTGTAGAACAACGCCCCTACTGACAACAGTGTGCCCCTCTGCCTGTGACCTCAGACCTGGATATACTGAGGTGGTCACCCCACTATGAAGGAGCACAATCTATACAATGTACCCCACCATCAACTCAGTTTTCTGCCAAAGCAAGAGAAGGGTGGCAAATGCCCCGGTGAAGTTGGAAAACTGATTCAGTATAGTTCTCCAATGAAAAACTTGTATTTCTGCTGTACGGGGGTTGTTGTGGGCATGCTCTTGTTTTTGGGAAAGGTGGTTTGCGGTTTTGTTCTGTGACATGGGAGATTGTTGTTAGTATGCTCTATGACTTGGGAGAGTGTTGTGGGCATGCTCTATAACTTGAGAGGGTGTTGTGGGCATGCTCTATGACTTGGGAAAGTGCTGTGGGCATATTCTATGACTAGGGAGAGTGTTTTGGGAATGCTCTATGACTTGGGGGGTGTTGTGGGCAGCTTATACTTGGGAAAGTGTTGGGGGATGTTCTTGACTGGGAGAGTGTTGGGGAATGTTTTATGACTTGGGGGGTTGTGGGAATCTCTTGACTTTGGGGGGTTTTTTGTGGGCATGCTCTATACTTGGGGGGGTTTTGGGGGGGAAAATCTCTGTGACTTGGGAGATTTTGGGGAAAGCTCTATTTTTGGAGGGTGTTTGGGCATGCTTTTGATTTGGAGGATGTTGTGGGCATGTTTCATGACTTTGAAGGGTTGTTTTGGGCATGCTCTTTGATTTTGGGAGGGTTTTTTGGGCATGCCTATGATTTTGGAGGGTTTGTGGGCATGCTCTATGACTTGGGGGGGGTTTTTGGGCATCCTCTATGTTTTTGGGAGGGTATTGTGGGCTGCCTATGACTTGGGAGGGTGATGTGGGCATCCCCAAGCTTTGGAGGGTTTTTTTGGCATGCTCATGACTTTAAGGGGTTTTTTGGGCATGCTCTATACTTTGGGGGGGTTGGGGGGGCTGCAATGACTTGGGGGGTTTTTTTTGGGGGAATGCTCTGTGACTTGGGAGAGTGATGTGGGCATGCTCTATGACTTTGGAGGGTATTGTGGGCATGCTCTATGACTTGGGAGGGTGTTGTGGGCATGCTCTATGACTTTGGAGGGTATTGTGGGCATTCTCTATGACTTTGGAGGGTATTGGGAATGCCCCTTGACTTTGGAGGGTGTTTTGGGCATGCTCTATGATTTTTGGAGGGGTTGTGGCATGCTCCATGATTTTGGAGGAGTTGGGGGGCCCGCTCTTTGATTTTGGAGGGTGTTTTGGGCATGCTCTATGACTTTGGAGGGTGTTTTGGGCATGCTCTATGACTTTGGAGGGTGTTTTGGGCATGCTCTATGACTTTGGAGGGTGTTGTGGGCATGCTCTATGACTTTGGAGGGTGTTTTGGGCATGCTCTATGACTTTGGAGGGTGTTGTGGGAATGCTCTATGACTTTGGAGGGTGTAGTGGGTATGCTCTATGACTTTGGAGGGTGTTTTGGGCATGCTCTATGACTTTGGAGGGTACTGTGGGCATGCTCTATGACTTTGGAGGGTATTGTGGGCATGCTCTATGACTTTGGAGGGTGTTGTGGGTATGCTCTATGACTTTGGAGGGTGTTGTGGGCATGCTCTATGACTTTGGAGGGTGTTTTGGGCATGCTCTATGACTTTGGAGGGTATTGTGGGCATGCTCTATGACTTTGGAGGGTGTTGTGGGCATGCTCTATGACTTTGGAGGGTGTTTTGGGCATGCTCTATGACTTTGGAGGGTGTTGTGGGCATGCTCTATGACTTTGGAGGGTGTTGTGGGCATGCTCTATGACTTGGGAGGGTGTTGTGGGAATGCTCTGTGACTTGGGAGAGTGTTGTGGGCATGCTCTATGACTTTGGAGGGTGTTGTGGGCATGCTCTATGACTTTGGAGGTTTTTGTGGGCATGCTCTATGACTTTGGAGGGTGTTTTGGGCATGCTCTATGACTTGGGAGGGTGTTGTGGGCATGCTCTATGACTTTGGAGGGTGTTGTGGGCATGCTCTATGACTTTGGAGGGTGTTGTGGGCATGCTCTGTGACATGGGAGATTACTTGTAATCTATCAGGATATCCACTGGTCCAGTGGCAGAATGGGATCCGCAGTAATCCAGGATTGACTTTTTTGTGAGATATATATATATATATATATATATATATATATATTTTATATATATATTATATATATATATATATATATTATATATATTATATATATATATATTATATATTATATATAGTTATATGGAAAATGATTAAAGAAATCAGCAAAAATTCTTAGTAAAATTTGTTTAACATTAACAATCGGTCACTGTCTGGTGCTTTGCTCCCTTTCAGGCAGCTGATTTGTACCCGGCTCCAGTATAGGTTGTTGCTATAAGAGCAGTTTCCTAATTTACTGTTACCATCCCCATCAAGGAGGACTGATCCAAACCAAGAAGACTCCAGTGACCCCACTGCTGCCCCAGCACAGTCCACCCATCACACAGCACTGGCTGTAACCCATCACCAACACTAGGGGGCGACTTCAGACGAGCAGTCACAGGCTTTGTCTCTGCACCAAACAAAAAGCTAGTGATGTGCAGCGCTCACCATTTACTGCAAAAGGACAGCAAGTCCCTGCATGTTCCTCCAGCCTGGGGCTGATGTGCTGGGACTTCTTGTATATAGTGGCGTGTATTGCAGTATACAGCATGAGCCCTGGAGGCAGGATATAGGAGGGGGTCGCAGCTGATGCCTGCAATCTCCTACAAGCTTAAATTCCATCTCTATTGATCCAGCAGCGCAGACCTGACAAGTGTCCTCCCTGGAAGGGCAGAGGGAGCTCAGTCTCAGATGAGGTGTCAGCTCTTCCCTCCCCACCAACACCTCCTGATGCTTTCTAGGACTCTCCTTCTAGCTTTGGTTGTGGACCCTTAGAATGAGCTGATACGAGCCCTCCCTGGAGAGCGTCCACCCAAGGTCTCCTCCATGCAGATCAGTGGTGCCTGGCAAGGGGCTCACCTGAAACCAATGAGGTCATAGCTATGAGGTTGGTTGAGCTCCTACCTCTCCCCTTGTCAATGTGATTGTGAATCCTCCTGCAAAATATTCGTGTGTATTCTGGTCCCTGCAACCAAATCCAGGATCCCCAAATCACTCCGGTCATCCTGGGTCTCTGCAACCAGATCCAATGTCCCTAAATAACACCGGTCATTTCTGGTGCCTGCAGCCGGCACCAAGGTCTCGAGGTCACTCAAATCATTACTGAACTTCTGATACTTGATTCAAGATCCCTAAGTCACTGCTACCATCTCTAACCCTGATACCTGAGCCAAGGTCCCCGGATCACACCTGTCATCTCTGGTCCCTGCTCCATGGTCCTCAGATCACACCTGTCATCTCTGGTCCCTGCTCCATGGTCCTCAGATCACACCTGTCATCTCTGGTCCCTGCTCCATGGTCCCTGCATCACACCTGTCACCTCTGCTCCATGGTCCCCGCATCACACCTGTCATCTCTGGTCCCTGCTCCATGGTCCCCGCATCACACCTGTCACCTCTGGTCCCTGCTCCATGGTCCCCGGATCACACCTGTCATCTCTGGTCCCTGCTCCATGGTCCCCGGATCACATCTGTCACCTCTGGTCCCTGCTTCATGGTCCCTGGATCACACCTGTCACCTCTGGTCCCTGCTCCATGGTCCCCAGATCACTCCTGTCACCTCTGGTCCCTGCTCCATGGTCCCCAGATCACACCTGTCACCTCTGGTCCCTGCTCCATGGTCCTCAGATCACACCTGTCACCTCTGGTCCCTGCTCCATGGTCCCTGGATCACACCTGTCATCTCTGGTCCCTGCTCCATGGTCCCCGGATCACACCTGTCACCTCTGGTCCCTGCTCCTTGGATCACACCTGTCATCTCTGGTCCCTGCTCCATGGTCCTCGGATCACACCTGTCATCTCTGGTCCCTGCTCCTCAGATCACACCTGTCACCTCTGGTCCCTGCTCCTCGGATCACACCTGTCACCTCTGGTCCCTGCTCCATGGTCCCCGCATCACACCTGTCACCTCTGCTCCATGGTCCCCGCATCACACCTGTCATCTCTGGTCCCTGCTCCATGGTCCCCGGATCACACCTGTCATCTCTGGTCCCTGCTCCATGGTCCCCGGATCACACCTGTCATCTCTGGTCCCTGCTCCATGGTCCCCGGATCACACCTGTCACCTCTGGTCCCTGCTCCATGGTCCCTGGATCACACCTGTCACCTCTGGTCCCTGCTCCATGGTCCTCAGATCACACCTGTCACCTCTGGTCCCTGCTCCATGGTCCCCGGATCACACCTGTCACCTCTGGTCCCTGCTCCATGGTCCTCAGATCACACCTGTCACCTCTGGTCCCTGCTCCATGGTCCTCAGATCACACCTGTCACCTCTGGTCCCTGCTCCATGGTCCCCGGATCACACCTTGTCCACCTCTGTTCCGCTGCTGCCCATGGTTCCCCGATCACAACCTGTCACCTTCTGGTCCCCTGCTCCCCGGATCACACCTGTCATCTCTGGTCCCTGCTCCATGGTCCCCGGATCACACCTGTCACCTCTGGTCCCTGCTCCATGGTCCTCGGATCACACCTGTCACCTCTGGTCCCTGCTCCTCGGATCACACCTGTCATCTCTGGTCCCTGCTCCATGGTCCTCAGATCACACGCAGTCACCTGCTGGTCCCTTGCTCCAAGGGTCCCCGGATCACACCTGTCATCTCGGGTCCCTGCTCCATGTCCCCGGATCACACCTTTCATCTCTGGTCCCGCTCCATTTTCCCTGGATCACACTGTCACCTCTGGTTCCCTGCCATGGTCCCTGGATCACACCTGTCATCTCTGGTCCCTGCTCCATGTTCCCTGGATCACACCTGTCATCTCTGGTCCCTGCTCCATGGTCCCAGGATCACACCTGTCAACTCTGGTCCCTGCTCCATGGTCCCCGCATCACACCTGTCACCTCTGCTCCATGGTCTCCGGATCACACCTGTCACCTCTGGTTCCCTGCCTCCATTGTCTCCCGGATCACACCTAGTCATCTCTGGTCCCTGCTCCAGGTCTCAGATCACACCTGTGCATCGTCTGGTCCCTGCTCCATGGTTCCCCATCACACCGTCCACTCTGCTCCATGGTCCCCGCATCACACCTGTCATCTCTGGTCCCTGCTCCATGGTCCTCAGATCACACCTGTCACCTCTGGTCCCTGCTCCATGGACCCCGGATCACACCTGTCACCTCTGCTCCATGGTCCACGCATCACACCTGTCACCTCTGGTCACTGCTCCATGGGCCCCGGATCACACCACACCTGTCATCTCTGGTCCTCTGCCCATGATTCCCCGGATACTCATCTGTCATCTCTAGGTCCCTCTTCCATGGTCCACGTATCACATCTGTCACCACTGGTCCCTGCTCCTATGTTCCCATGAATCACACCTGTCACCTCTGGTCACAACAGGGAGGGGGGGGGGGGGCTCCATGGACCCACAAGAATCACATCCTGTCCACCTCTGGGTCCCTGCTCCATGTGTCCCCGGATCCCACACTGTACACCTCTGGCCCTGCTGTCCATGGACCTCAGATCACACCTGTCACCTCTGGTCCTGCTCCATGGTCCCCCGGAGATCACACCTGGTCATCTCTGTCCCTGCCTCCATGGTCCTCGAGATCGACACCTGTTCATCTCTGGTCCGCCTGCTCCATGTCCCCGCATCACACCTGTCACCTCTGCTCCATGTTTCCCCGCATCACACCATGTCATCTCTGTCCCTCCCAGGTCACTCAGATCACACCTGTTCACCTCTGGTTCCTGCTCCAGTCCCCGGAATCACACCTGTCCAGTCTCTGGTCCCTGCTCCAACTGGTTCCCCGGATCAACATCTGGTCAACCTTGCTTCACCTGCCTCCATGGACCCCGGATTCACACCTGTCATCTCTAGGTCCCTGCTCCGATGGTCACCCAGATCACACCTGTCACTCTGTCCTGCTCCAGTCTCCCTGGATCACACCTGTCACCTCTGGTCCCTGCTCCATGGTCCGCAGATCACACCTGTCAACTCTGGTCCCTGCTCCATGGTCCCCGGATCACACCTGTCACCACTGGTCCCTGCTCCAGGGTCCCTGGGTCACACCTGTCATCTCTGGTCCCTGCTCCATGTTCCGTGGATCACACCTGTCATCTCTGGTCCCTGCTCCATGGTCCCCGCATCACCCCTGTCACCTCTGCTCCATGGTCCCCGCATCACACCTGTCACCTCTGGTCCCTGCTCCATGGTCCCTGGATCACACCTGTCATCTTTGGTCCCTGCTCCATGTTCCGTGGATCACACCTGTCAACTCTGGTCCCTACTCCGAGGTCCTCAGATCACACCTGTCACCTCTGGTCCCTGCTCCCGGGTCCCCGGATGACACCTGTCACCTCTGCTCCATGGTCCCCGCATCACACCTGTCATCTCTGGTCCCTGCTCCATGGTCCCCGGATCACATCTGTCACCTCTGGTCCCTGCTCCATGTTCCCTGGATTACACCTGTCACCTCTGGTCCCTGCTCCATGGTCCTCAGATCACACCTGTCACCTCTGGTCCCTGCTCCATGGTCCCCTGATCACACCTGTCACCTCTGGTCCCTGCTCCATGGTCCCCCAGAATCACACGCTTCACCTCTGCCCTGCTCCATGGTCCATCACACCTGTCACCTCTTGATCCCTCTTCCTCGGATCACACTGTCATCTCTGGTCCCTGCTCCATGTTTCCCTGGATCACACCTGTCACCTCTGGTCCCTGCTCCATGGTCCCCGGATCACACCTGTCACCTCTGGTCCCTGCTCCATGGTCCCCGGATCACACCTGTCACCTCTGGTCCCTGCTCCATGGTCCCCGGATCACACCTGTCACCTCTGGTCCCTGCTCCATGGTCCCCGGATCACACTGTCACCGTGCTACTGGGTTCCCTGCTGCATGGTCCCCGGATCACACGTGTCATCTCTGGTCCCTGCTCCATGGTCCCCGGATCACACCTGTCATCTCTGGTCCCTGCTCCATGATCCCCGGATCACATCTGTCATCTCTGTCCCTGGCCTGGTCCCCAGATACACACCTGTCAACCTCTGGTCCCTGCTCCATGGTCCCCGGGGAACACACCTGTCACCTCTGGTCCCTGCTCCATGTCCCCGGATCACACCTGTCACGCTCTGGACCCATGCTCCCGGATTCACACCTGACTCTCTGGTCGCCTGCTCCATGGTCCCTGTATCACAACCTTTCATCTCTTGTCCTGCTCCATGGTCCCCGCATTCACAACGTCCCCACCACTGCTCCATGTTCCCCGCATCACAACCTTCATCTGTGTCCCTGCTCCGCATGGTTTCCTCAAGATCACACCAGTTCATCCTCTGGTCCCTGTCTCCATCTGGTCCCCGGAACATCACCTTCACCACTGCTCCATGTCCCCGCATCACACCTGTCACCTCTTGGTCCCTGCTCCATGGTCCCCGGATTCACACCTGTCATCTCTGGTCCCGCACTCATGATCCCCGGATCACATCTGTCATCTCTGGTCCTGCTCCATGGGTCCCCGGATCACATTCTGTCACCGTCTGGTCCCTGCTCCATGGTCCCCCAGATCACAGTCCCCCTGTCCACCTCAGGTCCTGGCTCCACTGGTCCCTCAGATCACACCTGTCACCTCTGGTCCCTGCTCCATGGTCCTCGGATCACACCTGTCACCTATGCTCCCTGCTCCATGGTCCCCGGATCACACCTGTCACCTCTGGTCCCTGCCCCAATGGCCCTGGACATCACCTGTCCACCCTCTGTTCCCTGCTCCAGATGGTCCTCAGAACACACCAGTCACCGTATGCGCCCTTCTCCATTCTCCTCCGATCACACCTGTCATCTTCTGGTCCCGCTCCATGGCTCGATCACTACCTGTCACCTCAGGTCCCTGCTCCTGGTCACCTCCGATCACACTGTCACCTCTAGTTCCCTGCTCCATGGTCCCCGGATCACACCTGTCATCTCTGGTCCCTGCTCCATGGTCCCCGGATCACACCTGTCACCTCTATCAGTACCTTCTCATGGTTCCCCCGGATCACACCTGTCACCTCTGGTCCCTGCTCCATGGTCACCCTGATCACAACCTTTCACCTTCTGGTCCCTGCTCCTGGGACCTCGCAATCACACCTACACCTCTGGTCCCCTGCTCCATGGTCCCCGATCACACCTGTCTCCACTCTGGTCCCTGCACATGGTCCCCCAGATCACACCTGTCACCTCTTGGTCCCTTGCTCCATGAGTCCCCCGTAACACACCTGTCACCTCTGGTCCCTGCTCCATGGTCCTCGGATCACACCTGTCCCCTCTGCTCCATGGTCCACGGATCACACCTGTCACCTCTGGTCCCTGCTCCATGGTCCCCGGATCACACCTGTCACCTCTGGTCCCTGCTCCATGGTCCCCGGATCACATCTGTCATTCTCTGGTCCCTGCTCCATGGTCCCCGGATCACACCTGTCATCTCTGGTCCGCTGCTCCAGGTCCTCGGATCACACCTGTCACCTCTGTTCCCTGCTCCATGGTCCTCGGATCACATCTGTCATCTCTGGTCCCTGCTCCATGGTCCCCGGATCACATCTGTCACCTCTGGTCCCTGCTCCATGGTCCCTGGATCACACCTGTCACCTCTGGTCCCTGCTCCATGGTCCTCGGATCACACCTGTCACCTCTGGTCCCTGCTCCATGGTCCCCGGATCACACCTGTCATCTCTGGTCCTGCACCATGTTCCCCGGATGCACACCTGTCACCTCTGAGGTCCCTGCAACATGGACCGCCGATGCACACCTGTCACCTCTGGTCCCTGCTCCCCGGATCACACCTGTCATCTCTGGTCCCTGCTCCTGGGATCACACCTGCCATCTCTGGTCCCTGCTCCATGTTCCCTGGCTCACACCTGTCACGTCTGGTCCCTGCTCCATGGTCCCCGCATCACACCTGTCACCTCTGCTCCATGGTCCTCGGATCACACCTGTCCCCTCTGCTCCATGGTCCACGGAGCACACCTGTTCAACCTCTGGTCCTGCTCCATTGTCCCGATCCACACCTGTCACCTCTGGTCCCTGCTCATGGCCCGGATCACACTGTCCACCTCTGGTCCCTGCTCCAATGGTCGCCAGGATCACACCTGTCACCTCTGGTCCAGCCCATGGTCCCTCGGATCACACCTGTCACCTCTGGTCCCTCTCCCCGGATCACCTGTCACCTCTGGTCTGCTCCATGGTCCCCGGATCACACCTGTCACCTCTGGTCCCTGCTCCCCGGATCACACCTGTCACCTCTGGTCCCTGCTCCATGGTCCCCCGATCACACCTGTCAACTCTGGTCCCTGCTCCATGGTCCCCCGATCACACCTGTCATCTCTGGTCCCTGCTCCATGGTCCTCAGATCACACCTGTCACCTCTGGTCCCTGCTCCATGGTCCTCCGGATCACACCTGACTCCCTCTGGACCCTGCTCCCTGGTCCCCCGGATCCCACCTGTCACCTCTGGTCCCTGCTCCCATGGTCGCCCGGTCAGCGCGCACACACTTCACATCTGGTCCCTGCTCCATGGTCCCCGGATCACACCTGTCACCTCTGGTCCCTGCTCCATGGTCCCCGGATCACACCTGTCACCTTCTGGTCCCTGCCCATTGTACCCGGGACACACCCTGTCACCTCTGGTCCCTGCTCCATGGCCCCGGATCACACTGAGTCATCTCTGGTCCCGGCTCAGCTGTTGGAGGCGCCTGGCTGCAGCCCGCTGAGGCACCTCGCTCCCTCTTCCGGTGAGGCACCGGGCAGGGCAGGAGGTCGATCTGCAGCAACCTGCTTGGAGAAGCCAGTGCGCTGCAGTCGCCCCCTCACCCCTGGGGGCCCCTTGCTGACCCCTTTCTCCAATGGCTGCAGTCGTCCCCCTCACAGCCCGGAGGGGGTGCCCCTTGCTGACCCCTTCTCCAGGGGCTTCAGTTTGTCCCCCCTCACCCCGGTGGCCCTTGCTGACCCCTTTCCCCAGGGCTCAGTCGTCCCCGCCCCTTCTACCCCTGGGGCCACCTTGCTACTCCCTTCTCCAGGGCTGCAGTCCGTCCCCTCACCCCCGGGGAGCCCCTTGCTGACCCCTTCTCCAGGCTGCGCTCTCTGGGTGCCTGCCGCCCTCCCCTTTGGAGAGCAGAGGCGCCTTATTATGGCCGGGCTGTCCTCCTGAGGGTTGTGCTGAAGGGACAGCTCCAGAAGCCGGCAGCAGCAGCAGCCAGGACCCTATGGATCTCTGCTGCATCCAGCCACCCCGCCCTGGACCCTCGTGGAGCTGTGCCAGCCATGACGGGAGCCGTGGCACCATGAATCGGCAGACGTGCGCACCTTGGCGCTCATCACTCTGCACTCAACCTACGCTGCTGTGGGAGCCGCCGTTCTTGCGATAGTCCCGGATCCGACTAGGAGACCACGGAGAAGAAGAAGCTGGATGAACAAGCGCGGCCAGCTGCGGGCAAGTACAACTGACCGAGGACAACTACAAGGAGCTGGAGAGGTGGTCTCAAACTCAAGAGCCGCACAAGCCGGGGTGCAGTGTACCTTCGCCGGGTCCTTCTACGTTACACACGCCATCCTGGTGATCACCACCACCGTAGGAGAGAAACTATCTGCGTGGACAACAAGGGTGTCCGCACCCCTGGGGAGAGAGGCCGGCACCGGGATGGTCCAGGGGGCAGAGGACGGTCAGAGCAACCGACTGGCAGGGGCGACGGCGGGAGTAGATAGATAGTATAGATAGATAGATAGATAGATAGATAGATAGGATAGTAGGTGGAGAGAAGTGGCTGCAGAGAGTGAGAGGTAGATAGAGTAGATATTAGATAGATAGATAGATATGGGATAGATAGATATATAGAAGATATGAGATAGATAGATAGATATGAGATAGATATGATCGATATGAATAGATAGATATTAATCGATAGATAGATTAGATAGATAGATATGAGATAGATAGTGATAGATAGATATGGAGATAGAAAGATAGATATGAGATAGATATATATGATATAGATAGATAGATAAGAGGGGAGAGTGGGGGAGGAGGTGGAGGAAATAAAAGTGAGAGTAGTATATGTATGAGATAGATAGAATAGATATATAGATAGATAGATATGAGATAGATAGATAGATATGAGATAGATAGATATGAGATAGATAGATAGATATATAGATAGATAGATATGAGATATGAGATAGATAGATAGATAGATAGATAGATAGATAGATAGATATGAGATATATAGAATATGAATAGATAGAAGATAGATAATAGATCGATAGAATAGATATGAGATAGATAATAATATGAAGATAAGAGAGATAGATAGATAGATATGAGATAGATAGATAGAAAGATCGATAGATAAGAGATAGATAGATAGAGTAGCTATGAGAAGGAGATATAAATATATAGGAATAGTTATGAGATAGATAGTAGATAGAGTATGGGATTGATATGGGGATTAGATATGAGATAGATAGATATGGGATTATTGATAGATAGATGATAGATAGATAGATGATAGATAGATATGAGATAGACAGATTATGAGGATAGATAGATATGAGATAGATGATATGAGATAGATAGATAGTCATATATAGATAGATAGAAGATGATATGAGAGAGATATTAGATAGATAGATAGATAGGAGTAGATAGATAGATATGAGATGAGGATTGAGAGTAGATAGATATGAGATTGATAGATAGATAGATAGATATAGATAGATAGATATGATAAGAAGATATAGATAGATAGATATATATGAGATTAGATAGATATATAGATAGATAGATATGAATAAGTAGATGAGATAGATATATAGGATATGAGATAGGTAGATATAAAAATCATAGATAGATATAGATATATAGATAGACAGATAGATAGATAGATAGATAGATATGGGATAGATAGATATGAGATAGATATGAGAAATAGAGAAAAGAGATAGAAAGAAAGAGAGATAGATAGATAGATAGATAGTGCATAGATAGATAAGAGATAGATAGATAGATATGGATAGATAGAAGGATAGATAGATAGTTAGATATGAGATAGATAGATAGATATGAGTATAGAATAGATAGATTAGATATATAGATAATAGATATGAGAGAGATGATATGAGATAGAATAGATGGTTAGATAGATATGAGATAGATAGATAGATAGATAGATAGATGAATAGATAGATAAAGATAGAAGTGATAGATGTGAGAGATACATAGATATGAGATAGCTAGATATGAGATACATAGATAGAGAGATAGATAGATAGATATGAGATAGGAAGATAGATAGATAATAGATAGAAGATAGATAGATTGATTTGAGATAGTTTAGATAGATAGATATATAGATAGATAGATAGATAGATGGATTTATGATAGATGGGGGGATTATGAAAGATAGATATGAGATAGATATGAGATAGAGATAGATAGATAGATAGATAGATAGATATTGAGATAGATATGAGATAGATAATATGAGATAGATAGAAAGAATAGATAGATAGATATGAGATAGATAATATGAGATAGAGAGATAAAATAGAAGAATAATAGATAGATGTGAGATAGTTAGATAGATGGGATTACGATAGATAGATAATAGATAGATAGATAGATAAGAGATAGATAGATATGTAGAATAAGATAGGAGATAGATAGAATGATAGATAATATGAATAGATATGAGATAGATAGATATGAGATAGATAGATAATAGATAGATAGATAGATAGATAGATAGATAATAGATATGTCTCTCTCTAGATAGATATGTGAGATAGATCGATAGTATAGATAGATAGATAGATAGAAGATAGATAGATAGATAGATGTGAGATAGTTAGATAGATGATAAGAGGTAAACATAGATATAGATGACATAGATTCATACATAGATATGAGATAGATAAATAGATATGAGATAGATAGATATGAGATAGATAGATAGATAAGAGATGTATATGAGATAGAGAAAGAAAAGAAAGAAAGAAAGAAAGAAAGCCATTGCTGTATCCCGCTGTCTGTACAATGTAACACTAGATTCCCACCTGCAATGTTTTCAATCAGTTTCTCCCCTGACACACACAACACACAACATCGTCTTCCGAGCCCTGCAGGTCTTCTGAGCTCCTCGCCTCTGATGCACTGTGGGGTGACACCGTCCTGTTGGGGGTCAGGGGTCGCGCCGTGTCAGGTGTTATCTGGGTGCGGGGTCGGCTATACTCTGTGCAGAGTGGGGGTCACACTGTCCTGTTGTGGGTCAGGGGTCGCGCCGTGTCAGGTGTTATCTGGGTGCGGGGTCGGCTATACTCTGTGCAGTGTGGGGGTCACACTGTCTCCGTTGTGGGTCATGGTCTCGCCGTGTCAGGTGTTATCTGGGTGCAGGGGTCGGCTATAACTCCTGTGCACTGTGGGGTCACACTGTCCCTGTTGATGGGCAGGGCGGTCCGCGCCGTGGGCAGGTGTTTATCTGGGTGCGGGTTCGGCTATACTCTGTGCAGTTCGTGGGGGGGACAAAACTGGGTCCTGTTAGGGGTACAGGGTCGCACAGTGTCAGGTGAGTTATCTAGGTGCGGGGTCGGCTTATACCTCTGTGCAGTGTGGGGTCACACGGTCTGTTGTGTGTCAGGGGTCGCTGCCGTGTCAGGTGTTATCTGGGTGTGGGGGTTCGGCTATACTCGGGTGCAGTGTGGTGGTGACCACCGTCCTGTTGTGGTCAGGGGACGCACATTGTGTCAGGTGTTATCAGGGCCTGCGGGGTCGGCTATACTCTGTGCACTGTGGGGGTGACACCGTCCTGTTGTGGGTCAGGGGTCGCACAGTGTCAGGTGTTATCTGGGCGCAGGGTCGGCTATACTCTGTGCAAGTGTGGGGGTGACACCGTCCTGGCTTGGGGGTCTCAGGGGTCGCACAGTGTCAGTGTTATCTAGGTGCGGGTCGCTATACACTTTTCGTGTGGGGGTGGACACCGTACTGTTGGGGGTCAGGCGGGTCGCACAGTTTCACGTGTTAACTGGGCGCAGGGTCGGCTATACTCTGTGGCATGTGGGGGATCAACTTGACGCTGTTGTGGGTCAGTGGTCGCACAGTGTCAGGTGTTATCTGGGCGCAGGGTCGGCTATACTCTGTGCAGAGCTGGCTGTGGAGAGGTTGGGGTATACTAGGGCTGCTATATTTACCCTGCATCTCGCACCTCCTGTACTATGTAACACATTAGGCATACCGGGGGGGTCTCACGGAGGAGGGTGCGAGGAGAGGGCGAAAAATAGACGGCAGCCAAGTGTCATCCTCCGGGGCGACTGCCTCACACCAGGTGCGACTTCTATTCTGAGACACAAGATGTGCAACAAGTACAAGCCTGGGCTGACACCGCTGCAGGAGGGGCCCCAACACAGCACCTGTAGCCGGACCCCACACCCTGCCCTGCGAGAGGTGACCTCTGCTCCTTCTATAACTTCAGGTCACCGTGTCCATGGAAAATTGGCCAAGTGGTCGAGCGTGTGCCTCTGAGACGATGGACAGTGATGTAGGACAGTGCGTGACCCTGAGTGGTCTCCTGGCCGGGGGTCAGAGGTGGTGACCTCCTGCTGTTCTGGGGGCACCATCAAGTGTCTTATAGGGTAGTGACCGTATTCTAGAGTATTCTAGATCAGCCTCGTGACTATTACCGGGAGACTTGGGTGACATGCGGGGGAGGGGGCAATCTCAGCCTTAAATTGTTAAAGATGAAGTGGGCCTTTAAGAACCTTCAACCCTTTCATTGCCAGAGCATCTGCTGATGTTCCTCCTGTGAGTGGACCCTGAACCCAGGCAACAGGACCTTACCCCCGAAAATATCCGGTCTACTTACGTCGTCATGAACATCAAACCTGACCCTGAGAGGATTATAGAAAATATAGAGATCTTCTAGAGATTCCCATAGAATCAGAACTGGTGAGTAAGGCAGAAGTTCCTCCAGTCATCTGAGTTTGTGGTGGAACGTTCTAGGGGAATGATCGTGGAAGATATCTATGGGTCACTACTATATCAATAAAAGCTCAGTCCTCCTGCTTCCTTGCTATGGATCTATGCACCTGTATATTCTATAGGTAACAAAGCCACGTTCCTTAGGGGCCATGGCTGGACGGGGTCTATCATTTACCCATAATGCCCGGCTCTGGGAGCATCCAGGGTATCCCACCTCGGACACTGTGGATATCACTATTATGGAGACACTGTGGATATTGCTGTTATGGGAGCACTGTGGATGTCAATGTTATGGGGTCACAGAGGATATCACTGTTATGGGGCACTGTGGAGATCACTTGTTAAGGTGGCACTGTGGATGTCCCTGTTTGAGGGACGACTGTGGATGTCACTGTTATGGGGGGACACTGTTGTATATCACTGGTTATGGGTCACTGTGGTATCACTGATATGTGGCTCACTGTGGATATCACTGTTTATGGGAGCACGTGTGGATATCACTGTTTACATGGGGGAGCGACTGTGGATATCACTGGTTATGGGAGAACACAGTGGATATCACTGTAATGGAGCCACTGTGGATGTCACTGTATATGGGACACTGGCTGTGGATGTCACTGTTATGGGGACACTGTGGCTGTCACTGTTATGGGGGCACTGTGGATGTCACTGTTATGGGAGCACTGTGGATGTCACTGTTATGGGGGCACTGTGGATGTCCACGTGTTATGGAGCAACTGTGGATGTCATGGTTATGGGGGCACTGTGATGTCACTGTTATGGGGGCACTGTGGATAT
>JAODAL010061338.1:0-20379 GCA_025379985.1 Phyllomedusa bahiana | reverse complement strand
TAATTTTTTTTTGACTTTTTATAATTGTTTGCACTCTGAAAAAGGGCCCCTTTCAGGTATCTAAAAATTTGTAGCCAAGATTGATAAACTTGTGAAAGTCAACAATTCTGTTACTGATATCTTGGCTGATTTCTTTAGACTTTCCCATGATATTACACACAGATGCCGTATGTTTCTAGTTTGCAAGAAAAATACATCTACAGGTGTGTCTCTAATTAACTCAGATGTTGCCAATAAACCTATCATAAGCTTCCAAAGACATGACATCATCATATGAGCTGTCCCAAATTGTTTAAAGGCGTAGTAATCCAAGCATATGTAAACTTTTGACTTTGCAGAAAGTAATAAAAATGCCTTAAAAAATCCCCTCTCTCTCAGTATTCTGGCACTTGGCAAATATAAATCCTTTTGGTAATCTGATTTGACCTAAAACAGGTAAGGTTTATTCTGATTTCATGTCAGATAGTGAGAAAAACATCCATATGTGTCTTTTTATATAGTGTATGTAAACTTCTGGTTTTAACTGTAAATGTCCAATTTATTAAAATATAACCTTATTTGCCCCACAAAATTTATGCCAAACAACACCATGGTTGGGTTCTTTTGTCACCGTGCCCCCAAAGTAAGAAGTAATCCTTGAATGTTACCAATAAAAACTAAAGCTCAACCGGCCAAAAACGATTCTCCACACCGCACTGTAGCCAGAAAAATTAAAAAAAAGCTATTGGTCTTAGATACAAAGCAGAATATATATATTAATATATATTTATTATATATATATATATATATATATTATATATATATTATATATATATATATAAATATATTTTATATATATATATATATTTTGTGTTAAAACAATGAAAATTATATATATATCATTATATCATATATGCCATGTGACCGAACTCGTACAGACGACTCTAAAGAGCAATGACACTATTTTATTTCTTCCCATTTCACCCCAGAAATAATTTTGTTTGGTTTCCCATTACATTACATAGTACATAAAAAAGAAAACTTGTCCTACAAGAAAGAATCCCTCATTATGCTATAAACATACAAATGAAACAGCAAAACCTCTATAAATGCAGCAACAGACAAAACTTTTAAGGAGGCAAAATACAAAATAGGCTCCCTAAAATGTTTTTTTTTTTATTTTCTTTTGCCACTAAAAAGTTGTTTGGCTGCTAACTTGGCTCCAACCTATTAGAAAAATATGCCCAGTCAGTACATACTAGTGCAATTCACAAAATTTTAATATCATCAAAAAGTTAATCTATGTCCATAATTCAAATAGAGAGACCCATATATTGTATAGATTAATTACACACAGAGTTATGGCAGTAGATCTTAAAGGGAGCCTGAGACAACTCTGAAAAAACGACTGATGAGATGGGTGGCAGCTGTACTGTATCATTGGAAAGGAAAAGCGCTAAAAATTCATTTATACAAATCATTGGGAAGTTAAAAAGACTATTAAGACTATGCAGATGCAGAACTATAAAAAGTCATATATATTATTGTAATAGTATGCAAATTATACAGTGTGTCTTATACGATGTGATATAGAAATATTTATCTTATTGTTTCATTAATATACTTTGTATCCAGACATATGCTTGATACAATCCAATCCATATCAGACATAGGATAGATCCTATGTCTTTTACTGCAGCTGTCATGCTACCCCCACAGAAGGGTCTATTTCTGCTCAGTGTTTGACCTTGGTGACCCCTCCCTGACTGCTCCGAACCCATACAGATCATAGCTGATACTATTACATAATGCTCCAGTATTATTATACCACACCAGATATGGAGGGCCATAGAATTGTGCAGTCTGGTATCGCTGACTAGACAACTCAGACATAAGAGATTCCCAAGTTTGGGCATTCTGCGCGTTAATGAGAGACTGTTCTGACTAGTATAAAGAGGCGTGCTTTACCACTAAGAGCAGCCTCGGCTGGGGTCTGACGGCGCCCAGCAAACCTGTGTCATCGGACTAAATGGGTTGTATTTTGAGGTACAAGCGGGGGCTCCCCATTTCACTGTGTGCAAGAACTAGGCATTGGTAACATCTGTAACTGCAAGCTAAGTATCATTTCTATTTCTAATTATTCTATTTTATTTCTCTATTTTATGTAATAAACCTTTCATTTTTTATACATTCTGCCTAATTGTAATTCATTTCTTGCACGCCAAATCAATCACCCAATTACAATTATATAGAGGCATTTCTGTCCAGATAATTGGCCCATAGATAATTGTGGATACTGAAGAGCTGCAGTAATGTTTACTATTGTGTGCCATGTTTTGAACTATAGTGCACATAGCTGTATGCCCAGCCCTTGAGCAAATGATATCCTGAGGACAATCTTCTTCAGCATACTACAGTGGTCCCCAATCCAAAGACTGTAAACCTTGATACCAACCTGCATAATAAGTTCAACGTAGCTCTAAATCAGGGGTCGTAGACTCGACCAGTTAATGGGACGCACATAGAAAAAATCTAAAGTTGACCGTCTGCATTCTTTTCAAATGCAATACAACACAAAACAAATTGTACCACATTTGGGGATGCCAAATGGTTACTTTTTTATTTAATTAATACATTTATCGTTTTGCGTGATAAGCATCCAGAATGGGAAAAGGATGGTGTGTGTTTTTACTTCTGCTTTTTTCCCTTTTTATTTTCATTGTCCCAATATTTAACTGAACTGAGTAATCACTTAATTGCTGTTAAAATACATAGCAGTTTATGACCGTACTGCAATGTATTATGCTGACTGTCAGTAAGACATACAGTATCTCACAAAAGTGATTACACCCCTTACACTCATGCAGCCCCAAACCATGTCACTTCCACCACCATGTTGACTGTAGGCAAGACACACTTGTCTTTGTCCTCCTCACCTGGTTGCCGCCACACATGCTTAACATCATCTGAGCCAAATAAATTTGTCTTGGTCTCATCAGACCACAGGATATGGTTACAGTAATCCATGTCCTTAGTCTGCTTGTCTTCAGCAACTGTTTGTGGGCTTTCTTGTGCATCATCTTTAGAAGAGGATTCCTTCTGGGATGACAACCATGCAGAGGAATTTGAAGCAGTGTATGGCTTATGGTGTGAGCACTGACAGGCTGACCTCTACCACTTTAACCTCTGCAGCAATGCTAGCAGCACCCATACATCTATTTTGAAAAGACAATCTCTGGATATAACTGTGAGCACGTGCATTCAACTTTTTTGGTTGACCATGTTGAGGCCTGTTCTGAGTGGAACCTGTCTTGTTAAATCGCTGTGTGGTCTTGGCCACCGTGCTGCTGCTAAGTTTCAGGGTGTTAGCAATCTTCATATAGCCTAGGCCATCTTTATGTAGAGCAACAATTCTTTTTTTTTCAGATCCACAGAAAGTTCTTTGCCATGAGTAGCCATGTTGAACTTTCAGTATCCAGTATGAGAGAGTGTGAGAGCAGTAACAACAAATTTAACACACCTGCTCCCCATTCACACCTGAGAATTTATAACACTAACGAGTCACATGACACAGTGGAGGGAAAATTAAAATTTTGTCCCAATTTGTCCATTTTCTCTTAGGAGTGTACTCACTTTTGTTGCCAGCAGTTAAGATATTGATGGCTGTTCACACTATTATACAAGCTTTACACTGACTACTTTACATTGTATCAAAGTGTCATATCTTCAGTGTTATCCCATGAAAAGATATAATATAATATTTATGAAACTGTGGGGGGTGTACTCACTTGTGGAATACTGTAGGCCTTTGGTTATGGCCTGGCAGACCTATGTCACAGACAGACCAAAGGTGGTTGTTAGACCTCCTGTTGTCATGGCACCCACAAACGCACAGCGGTGTACTGATGAATGATACATGGAGTCCTCTCCTTCTGTTAAATCCATTACATGCTACGGTCGCCATTGACTGTGGAATCTATGGGGTTATATGAATATGACTGGTATGCTTTTCCTTCCGTCTACTGTTCCTGTCATGAGGATGTGTCAGGAGCTCTGGCTCCTCTGGGAGCCACAGGTGACATCCTCAGGGGCCACATGTGGCTGGTGTGTATGAAACTTCTGCTCTAAAATGATGCATACACCTATCACAACAGTAGGGCTAGTAACTTGAAAATATTTGTGTTGAACCATAAATATACCAAAATACTCCGATATATGACTCAAAACAATATAAAATGATATATTTTATTAATAATTGAGACATTAATACACATAAAGAATCCATAAACAACCAAAATGAAACATAAGACACCTTTGCCCAGAGAATCAAATAGCACAATATGGTTTCCACATTCGACCCAGAGTGGACTATGTGATTGGCAGTTTTACCCGTCCATTATGATCTGACCTCCCCATTGGTATATCTTCTTGTCTATTATTATATGTGTGTGTGATTGGTTGTTGTAAAGGTTTAAAAGGGAGGCTTATTGCATCCACTGATTACTCCCCTTGACAAAACTCAGAGCGAAATATGTGTTAGGTTGCACGCTCTCTCGCCCAGCCAGTATCATCACAGGGTTAAGTATATATTTATTAATGTGTATATTATTGTATGACATTGTACCCTTATTTATTTTGATGAGACTGGATATGACTTATTTCTTTACATACAGAGTTATATCTATTTTTATGCACAATTATATTATTTCATATACCATATTGTACTATTTGATTCTCTGGGCAACGGTGTCTTATGTTTCATTTTGGGTATTTATGGATATTTTATGTATATTATTTTAATTTTTAATTAATAATAAAGTATATTATTTTATGCTGTGCTTTGAGTCATATATCCGAGTTTTTTTCTAAAATGATGCAGCCTAATACAGTCACATTTTTTCAATCTGGCATTCATGTTTACCAAATGGGACACCAAACATTTTAGATATTTATATCATCCTTAAATATATTTACAAATTTCCTTTATTCTTCCATAGTTTATACTATAAAAGAAGGCATCAATTCTGGATTTATTGCACATACCATTGTTCAAATTTTGCTTTGAAATAAAGTTTTTTGTGCATAGAATCCAAGAACGCATCTTGTCATTGGATTAAATAGACATTGCCCTCATGGTTTCAGCCCTTGCAGCCCAGTTTAAAATCCCAAATGCTTGACTACCACATTCAGTACTGTAATTTATGGTAATTTTTGCAGATATTCTACATTCTGTATTCATTCATTTCTTTATCAAATATTTACTCAGACTACAAACTAAATCAAGTACTTTTATCTGATGTCATTATTGTATAAAATGTCACAGCCAGTTGTTCTGTTACTGTAAAGTTATGCCATAAAAAGACCGAACACAAAATCCCTTGAAATGAATTCCAACTAGTATAAAAGTCAGTAAATTGCTAAGATATTTGCTTGTTGTCAATTAATTTGAAAACTCCTGTTTACATTTACAGCTCAAAACTAATATATATAATTATATATATATTATATATATAATATATATATATATATATATTATATATATTATATATATATATATATGTGTGTGTGTATGTGTGTATATATAGTATACACTATATAATTATATATATATATATAGTTTTGCTTTTGGCTGTAAAGTGGCTACAGCTGTATTCAGTGTAGGCAATGCTCTGTGAACTAATCAGGCAGAAATTCAGATTGCTCCATTGCACAAAATATCAGAGAACTTTTTGTGTCTGGTTCTAAGAGAATCACCTATAGTACTGTAGATAAGATATTTCCTCTTTAGCTGTCCACTTCTCAGCTAAGATCAGGACAAGTTATGTATGGATTTGTAGCTTGTTAAGACTTCTATTTAATGACGACAAGCAGATAGCTTTAAAATAGCGCAAATTAGCACAAGCTATAAGAATCACACTGCATCACAAAGTCTGCTTCTCCTCCTGGATAGCATGACCTTGGTGAAAGGGAATGCAAGAAGGAGGCTGTTCTGGGCTATGTATATGGGGTGATAAATGGGGGTCAGAATTCTGTATACTGGGAGATTGTAACCTAAATTTTATACAATGGCTGAGCTGTAGGACTGTACACAGTGGCAACTGGTATGAGCTGGGTATTAAGGGGGTCCTGACCTAGCAGTTTGGTCTGGGGTGTTTGGATACCCGTGATCCCTATTATTAAAGTCTGTTTTTCCTCCTTATCAGCATGACCTTAGTGAGGGGGATTGTTCTGGGGTAAGTACAGAATAGAGAGCTGGTCTAGGGCCTGTATATGGGGGGGTCTAGTAAGGATTCTGTTTAGAAAGAGAATCTGGCCTGAGTGGGTGAGCTGTACACAGAGTGGTTTGGTATCGGATAAGTATAAAGGAGGATGCGGCCTGTGGCCTATCAAATCTAATGAAGGAGGCTCCAAACAAAGCCTCTGATGCAAAAATAAACACTTAAAGGGAATGTGTCATCAAACACATTTTTTAGGAATATTTGGTTATATTTTTTTTAATTTTCCATATCACTTTCAGTATTTTTTTAATAATTCTTAAGTCCTGCAGTTTTCACTTTGGCCACTAGGCCTAATAATCGTCTGACACTTCCTGTTCTGTTTAGAGAGCTTTTCAGCAGTGTGCTCATTATCAGTAAAAGCAGGGTCACACTGAAAGGAGACACCAATGTGTACAGATAACACAGAATCCACCAGTCACAAGAGGAGATGTCACAGCTCCCCCTCTCCCCTCCCGTCGCAGAGAAAACTCTCCTATACAAGTCTATGGGACAGAATCTGTCTTAAGAATCCTATGTGCATGAAGCTGCTGTAAAGTATCTCTCTGACTGCTGTTAAAGCAGTGCAAGCAAGAATTTCTTCCCCACAATCATATATAGACGGCCGAATTGAGAAATCTACAATCAGGAAATAAAAACGGCTCAGAGGAAAAGAATATGGATCACGGTCTTGAATAAGTAAAAAAAAAAAAATGGCGACAGATTCCGTTTAACAACCAGTATTTGTAGATCACCATTCACACAGGCTTTGTAGTCAGACAGCAAGTTATGAGACTCTTATTATATCATTCCAGAGAACCAATTTACATAAATTCATTGCTTTCAGGGACATCCCTGGACCCCTTAACATATCAAAAGTTCTTTCTTTTTTTTAATTTTTTATTGCATTTTATAACTTTCAGTCTTCACAACAGACCAAAGTATACACACATTTATCATCAGTTTCTTAGTACAATAAGCCATAATAAACCTGTGCTGCTGGATGCTTTCATAGAGTCCTTAGTGTGTTTCCTCTGTATTTCATGGAGAGATATGTGAGAGTGGTGCAGTAGCGGTGGCACTTTTTGAAGACTCTGCCTCCTTTGTCAATCATACAGAGTACTGTAACCTTCTTTTTTAAAATATCCTAGATCACATGATTTTAGGCTTAATCATCAAGAGATGAATCTTTAAAACAAGTATGATACATACTGGTCACTACCGTCTAGATGCAAATAATACTTACAAATCAGCACTTTACGGTTATTCTCACTGAGAATCCATACAAATAGAATGATTGAGAATAACCATTAAGTGCCAGTTTTATTTGCATCTAGAAGGTAGTGACCAGTATGTATCCTATTAGTTTTAATGATTCATCTCGTGATGATTAAGCTCAAAGTCATGAGATCTAGGATATCTAGAAGAGGATGTTATGCTACCCTGTATGCTTGGCAGAGGGAGAGGAACCTTTGAAATTTAGTAGGAGTGTTACTGCACCACTCACACATGTGTCTCCATGGAATACAGAGGAAAAAGACTGAGTACTCTATGAAAGCATCCACAAGCACAGGTTTAGTATGGTTTATTGTACTAAGAAACTAATGATAAATGTATGTATACTTTGGTCAATAGAGAAGCTTAAAAGTTATAAAATGCAATATTAATAGTAAAAAAAAGGCACTTTTGATAAATTCATCTGGGCAGTGTTTTCCATGATTGCAAGAAATTTCTGTTAATTGGACCAGTGTTTGCATCATCTTGCTTCCCAAATGGTGCTCAGTGGTAACTGCTTGTCACTAGGGGTCACTTGTTTTGAAAAGGATGAGAAAGACTGCTTTAAACTGATGAATAATGAGGGTTTTTAGCAGTGTATACTAGTAATTAATGAAGGTTTTAGCATTAAACAATAAGGTGAACAATAAGGGTTGTCGTGGTGTACAGTATCTCACAAAAGTGAGTACACCCCTTACATTTTTGTAAATATTGTATATCTGTTCATAGGACAACACTGAAGATATGACACTTTGATACAACACACAGCCATCAGTGTCTAAACCGCTGGCAACAAAAGTGAGTACACCTCTAAGCGAAAATGGATAATTTGTGCCCAATTTGCCATTTTTCCTCTACTGTGTTATGTGGTTTGTTAGTGTTACAAGATCTCAGGTGTGAATGGGCAGTGGGTGTGTTAAATTTGGTGTTATCACGCTCACACTCTTTCATACTCTCTCAGTGGAAGTTCTACATGGCACCTCAGGGCTAAGGACTCTCTGAGGATCTGTGAAAAAGAATTGTTGCTCTACATAAAGATGGTGTAGGCTATAAGAAGAATGACAACACTCTGAAACTGAGCTGAAGCACAGTGGCCAAGACCATACAATGGTTTAACAAGACAGGTTCCACTTAGAACAGGCCTCGCCATGATTGACCAAAAAAAGCTGAGTGCACATGCTCAGCATCACATCCAGAGATTGTCTTTACAAAATAGACATTTGAGAGCTAAGCATTGCTGCAGAGGTTAAAGGGTCAAGAGGTAAGTCTGTCAGTGCTCAGACCATACACTGCACTCTGCATCAAATTGGTCTGCAAGGCTGTCGTCCCAGAAGGAAGCCTCTTCTGAAGATGATGCACAAGAAAACTTTCAGAAAGGGAAGATCTCTCCTTAGGGAGAGCACCTATATAGGTGTGTGGAGATTCGAAATGGCCTTTTTGCACTCCATGAAGCATCTGCATATCACAAGGCATTATGGGAAAGGAGCTGAGAAGCTCTAGTGCCCTCTTTTGGATGTAACAAATCCTCAACTTGCTTCTCAGCTCATTTCCCATAATGCCTTGTGATATGCAGATGCTTCGTGGAGTGCAAAAAGGCAATCTCGAATCTCCACACACCTATATAGGTGCTCTCCCTAAGGAGAGATCTTCCCTTTCTGAGCTACTCATTGCCTCCCACTCAGCCAAACTAGCATCGCTCTGCTCTTTACTGACGAGGGGCAAACACAACGAAATGGCTGTCTACAGTTGAGTGATGCTGGCTTGGCTAGATATTTCTTCTTGCTTTCCTAAGAACCAGTGGGTCAAAAGCAAGTTGATAATTTGTTACATCCAAAAGAGGACGCTAGAGCTTCTCAGCTCCTTTCACATAATGCCTTGTGACAAGAAAACTTTCTGAAGACAAGCTGACTGAGGATATGGATTACTGAAACCATATCCTGTGGTCTGATGAGACCAAGATAAACTTATTTGGTTTAGATTATGTGAAGCATGTGTGGTAGCAACCAGGTAAGGAGCACAAAGACAAGTGTATCTTGCCCACAGTCAAGCATGGTGGTGGGAGTGTCATAGTTTGGGGCTGCAACAGTGCTGACAGCTGTGGGGAGCTACAGTTAATTTAGGGAACCATGAATGCCAAAATGTTCTGTGACATGCTGAAACAGAGTACGACCCTCTCCCTTCTGGGCTGCAGGGCAGTATTTCAACATGATAATGACCACAAACACTCCTCCAAGATGACCACTGCCATGCTAAAGAAAATTAGGGAGCAAAGGTGCTAGACTGGCCAGGCATGTCTCCAGACCTAAACCCTATTGAGCATCTGTGGAACATCCTCAAATGGAGGGTGGAGGAGCGCAAGGTCTCTCACATCCTCAAGCTCTGTAATGTCTTCATGGAGGAGAAAAAGAGGATTCCAGTTGCTGCAACCTGAGAAGCTCTAGTGGACTCCATGCACAAGAGAGTTAAGGCAGTGCTGGAAAATAATGGTGGCCACACAAAATTTGACACTGGGCACAATTTATGCATTTTCACTTAGGGGTGTACTCACTTTTGTTGCCTTTTGTTGGGTTCTATTGGTGCATACTAATGGTCAATGAGGATTGTAGCAGTGTATACTTGTGATTAATATGGGTTTTAGCAGCGTATACTAGTGAAATGTTTTAGCAGTGTGGCATTACAACTTATTGTTTATGGGTCCTGATGTGGAAAGGTAATTAATTTATACATTAACGTAGGTAACATTAGAATCCTCTCTCTACAATAACACAGGTTTTTGGTTAAAAATTCTGAATACAGCATAGAATCCCAGCAACAAAAGACAAGCAAAATAAAATGCGTTATAAATACACATCTTCTACCCTTTCATCTCGAATTTGGAATGTTAAAAGCTTTTTGAGGTATAATAAAACTGTATTAATGTACTCCGTGTCTGCAATTTTTTAACCTTGTAGGTTGGCATATTTTTATGGTCTTTTCAAATGTTTTCTCATTGCCCCATTTGGTGTCAAACAATTAATGGATGTACCTGTAGTTTCAGGTCACATACCAACTGTGCTGCAGGCTTTTAAAGGGGAATTCCACTACTGTGAGTTAACAGACTACACAAATAAATTTATACCTTTTAGGTGTTCACACAGCATATTTTTCCCAAGGTTATACAAAGTAAGGTATACCCTTCTCTTTTAGACCCCTTTTTGGAACTTGGGTTTAAACCATGCCCTGGCTCTGGTATATTTTCATACAACAAAAAAGGTGTTTTTTATATGTATTCAGTGGAAAAAAAATGTAAACCATTGACCGATCACTTATTTTTTTTTAGGAGATGTGGATTTGAATTCTGGGTTGGTAATTTATTGATACATTTCCAGGAGCAATGACAGAGAAACAGCACAATGCAGAGCTCTGACTAAAGGGGCCCTAGCATAGTTATATGATTGGAAATACAACTATTTGGGCCCTTCTAAAAAGAATTAAAACATAGGAAAGAGAACATGGGCAACATTAGGGAGCAAGTAGACAACCAGAACTTGAAGATGATGTGCTGGCAGCAGGAAAAAAAAAGGACCTGAGCAACTCTGACAAAGGCTAAATAATGATGTCTAGACACCTGGGACAAAGCCACTCCAAGTCTCAAGGCAGGGGGGGAACTACCGCCATAGTGACTGCTACAGGGCCCCTCTGCCACAGGAGCCCCATCTGGCACACCCTCCTAGTATTGGTACCCTACCTACCTATTTACCTACCTGAGGCATACTTATCTACCTGGGGCCTAACTACCTAGCTAGCTGGGGCCTACCTACTTACCTGGGACCTAGCTACATATCTGTGTAGGGTCTACTTACTTACCTGGAGCCTACCTACTTATCTACCTGGGGCCTACCAACCTACATGTCTTGGGCCTACTTACCTAAGGCCTACCAACTTATCTAATGAGGGTTTACCTACCTATATGGGGCCTACTTACAGTAGCTATCTTCCTGGGGAGTTGTCTACCTACCTACCTACCTGGGGCCCTACCTAGCTACCTACCTGAAGTCTCCACCTACCTGTGGTCCTGTCTGGCTATCTACCTACTTATCTGGGTATTTGCCTACCTACATGGGACCTTGCCTGCCTGCATACCTACTTCTGTGGGGTCTTGACTATCTACCTGAATCATTTCTGTGCATGTACATGAGGCACTGCTTAGCTGGTGCCTTATCTACTGTTGGCCCTACCTACCTACCTACCTACCTACCAGGGTCTTACCATGTAGTGGGCAGCCTATCTACCTAGATACAAAGTGGGGAGGGGAGCTACCTATCTAATAGCATGGGCTTGGCTAACTCATTTGAGGGACTACAGCTTAACTGATACTAGCTATCTAACATTTGGTATTCATGCTGCCCTAGGCACTTTAGAAAGCTGTCAGCCAAATGCTTCCAGCACGCTTCCACTGTGTTGTTTTGGTGCATTTTTTTTACCATTTATTTCCAGTGTTAAAGAGGTGTCTGACAGATGTCTCTTTATTACTAGCATAGGGGCTTGGTCTCAGTCAGTGGTGTTTTTTTGTCACCACACGACTGACACCAAGCCCCAGTGGTAGCAGAGCCGCCTGTCAAACATCTCTATTACTATCACTGGAATAAAGTGGTAAAAGAAACACACTTCCACAACACAAAAAACACTTTAATTAAATAAACACTCCTCAACACCAGTCCTCATTGACCCAGTGGCGTAGCTACAGGGGTCGCAAAGGTCGCAGTTGCGACCAGGCCCCTGAGCTGGGGGGTCCTGCAGGCCCCCCTTGCCACACACTGTGTCCTGGGCTGTATTTCTAGATCGGCACATGCAAAGACGGCAGGAGGAGGGGACGGCACTTAGGTAGCTATTTTGCTCCTCTCCCTAAGCTTCTGCCGCCCGTTATCTGTCTGAAGGGCCGCCAGCAGTGGGGAAGGAGAGGGAGGGGTTCTCCAAGCTCCTGCCGTACAGGAGCAGGAGGGAGTGTGTGCGGCCCGGCAGAGCTGCGTCTTCAGTAGCTCCAGTGAGTAGCTGTGAACATCAGCATCTCTATCTCGCTGCTCGGAGGAGGAAGAAAACCCAGCTACATAATATGATCAGCACAGCGAAGTGTGTGCTGATAAGATCAGAGCTGCTTCCCTACAGAGGTCCATAGAGGAGTTCATGACCCCTGCAGCAGCACCACCTATGGCCCCCAGCCCTTCCAAGAGCTGTGAGGAGGAAGAAGAGCACAGATGTGTATATTCAGCCAGATACAAGAGAAGTCAACAATGTGTAACTTGTATTCCCAGTGCGAGATTGTATAGCTGCATGTGTGGATTCATAAGTAAATATTCATGTGTGCTGGTTTGTGTGTACACATAAAAGTGTATAGGGCTTGGATTTGCAGTATGTGTGTCTATGTTATATATATATATATATAATATATATATATAAAAATATATATATATATAAATATATACACACACATACATAGATACACACACATACTGCAAATCCAAACCCTATACACTTTTATGTGGACAGACAGTATTAATCTTCAATATTAATGTTCAGTTTTCTGTATTCCATATGCTATTTCCAGTCCAGGGCTGCCCATACATTTCAGATACCCAGATGGGTCACAGGGGACTCTGCAAGGACGTTCCTAGATGTTCTTGCAGATTTTGAAACTGCAGCTGTTTAGATCCCTCCCTTCCCAATTACTGTATACACACCACATAATAAACAATCTGTATATTCCTTTAAAATAAAAAAGGCAAAATAAAAAGTAAAAAAAAAAAAAACACCAGTTCAAACCTTTTAGCCCCCCTTCGGTGACCTTAAAATTATGTTGTCTACAGTAAACATAACAGAAAACACAAATACAAAACTTATTTAATAATTTCATTTAAATTTTTTATTTATTTTACCAAAAAAATATTAATGTTAACTTAATGAAAAACTAAGCCTTTTTGTATTACAAAAAAGTTAATAGAATAACCCATACATACTAGACACGGACTGAAAAAAACTAAAATGTAACTGGCAGGAATGGAGTAACCAGCCTTGTCAGGAAGTGGTTAAAAGGGGTTGTCTCACTACATGGATTCTTCTCACCCCAGCCCTGTTTTCTTGGTTTCACTTTGAATTCAGGGGCGTGTTTACTGGCTTCTACTAGGCTGCAGAAGAAACAAGGTCTGTAGCTATAGCGACCAGTGCTGGCAGCGCTATCAGGAGAGATCAAACAGGTCTGTAGCTATAGCAACCAGTGCTAGAAGTGCTATCAGGAGAGATCAAACAGGTCTGTAGCTATAGCAGCCAGTGCTGGCAGTCTATCAGAAGCGATCACACAGGTCTGTAGCTATAGTGACCAGTGCTGGCAGTCTATCAGGAGAGATCGGACAGGTTTGTAGCTATAGTGACCAGTGCTGGCAGCCTATCAGGAGAGATCGGACAGGTCTGTAGCTATAGCAACCTGAGGAGCTAATGCAGCCCATACAAGAGGGGATATCTAGGAATAGGTTGGACACTGTTAATGGACATATGTTACAAAGTGACTTGTTTTTGCAATATCTTCACACTTTGGCTGTATAACTTGTTTTTCTTTGGCCCCATTTGAAATTAATTTTCATCTATGACAATCCCTTTAAATGGAAATAATTTTCTGCAGCGCGCTGCACAGCAGACATCCGTCACATCAAGTTGGGAACCTGTTGAAAAGTGTTGACCAACAGACGATGCCTGGTGGTAGGGGGGCCCCGAGCTGAAGTTTTGCACCCGGGCCCATGAGTCTCTAGCTACGCCCCTGCATTGACCATTTTATTACAGAAATGGATCCAACGCTGGTCTGATGTAGTCCAATAAATCCATCACAGTCGAACTGGGAAATATGCAGAAAAAACTGAAACACTATAAAAAGCATGACAGTATTAAACTCAACCCCTTGGATCCTCTGAAAATCATGCATCATGCCTGTGGCTGATCTTCTGGGTGCAAGGAAAGAAGTTCTGACTGCACAACATGATTCTGATGGGTACAGGCCACAGCTGTAACACAATCTCCAGGGGGTTAGTTCTCTGTTCCTACCAACCCCTCTAGGAGACTGCCTCTAAGCTATGGTCTGTACCCCCTGTCCCACCCATGGGAAGTTTGTACAGAGGTGTGGGACAGTGAGGGAGGCACTGAAAAAGTGAGGTTTATAAGATATTTGTGAGCAAATCCCACAGGGATGAGTGGTGGTCAGAAGTCGTCATTATTGCAGTCTGGGCTGGATGGAAAAGAAAGGGGCTGTTCACATGGCACAGTGCAAATATCGGTCGGAAATGCTTCGTAGCATTCAAGAATGGACTACTCAACATGCACGTCACACAGAGCAGGTGGATTAGTTCATGGGTCTCCCGGAACTAATGGCATTTATTTCAGTCATTATCTTGCGGGGGGTGACCAAGGTTCAATCACTACGTGACAGCTGGTCAGCAAACCTGGCAAACCCAAGGATCATTGCAATTATGACCCGAAACCGCTTCCAAGACATCATGCAACACCTACACTTTGATGACATGTTCACACGCAGTGGGCGAGTGGAGACCGATAAGTTTGCTGCAATCTCCGATGTGTGCATCGCATCCTACAACCCTGGTCGACACATCACTATTGATGAACAGCTTTTCCCGTTAAAGACTCGCTGCTGTTTTCTGCAATACATTGCAACAAAACCAGACAAGTTTGGCATCAAGTTTTGGGTGGCTTGCGACTTGAAATCAAAGTACATCTGTAATGTCCTCCCATATCTTGGCAAGGACCCCAGTCGTCCCAGCGGGGAGAAATTGTCCGAAACTGTAGTGATGAGGCTGAGGGAACCATTCATGGACAAGGGCAGAACTGTAACCACGGACAATTTCTTTACATCATTGTCACTTGCACAACGGCTGCTTAGCCGGAAAATCATTATCCTCGGCACAGTCAACAAGAGTCACCGGGAAATTCCTCAATCCGCTAGATAGATGGACCGCACTGAATTCACCACTCAGGTGTTTTCAACCACTGGTGCCACACTGACAGTATATGCACCCTAACGAACGAAGGCCGTCTACATTCTCAGCAGCATGCACAGCGTGGTTGAGACTGAGGATACCAACAAAAGGAAGCCAAACACGGTCACACAATACAACCACACAAAGTGCGGTGTGGATGTAATGAACCAAATGGTGCGGGAGTACAGCGTGCATGCAGAAACACGGAGATGGCCAGTCGCCGTGTTCTACAACATGATTAACGTGTCAGCACTGAATGCTCATGTTCTTTATCAGGCATGCACTGGGGTGCAGGAGAGACGGGTGGACTTCCTGGTTGAGCTTGCAAAAGAGTTAGGTGGCTCTCATGTCACTGAAAAGAAGGCACGCAAGGAGAAACTCCTTCGGCAACAACCTTCCACACCCAGCCCTGGCAAAAGGCCGAAGTGTCAGGTCAACCATCGTTGCACGAACAATTGTGCAATTGAGAGATGTGTTGACTGTTACAAATAAACGTGTGGCAAATGTATCAGGGACATACCCAGGCAGTGCCAGGTATGTTCCGACAGTGCAGACAGACTGCTGAGTGAGCGCTGAAATGCTATTCACACAAGAAGGACATGCCACTTACACACACACACCCAGCCCCCCACAGCAGCCTATTGTAAATATGTGTGGAATTGTTTTATTCCTTGTGTTTTTTTATTATTTTCATAACAAAAATAAAAAGCATGGAAACAAATAACAGTTGTTCTTTTGTATATTTACATTTTTGTATATTTATATTCAAGTCATAGGGTGCAGAAAAAAAAATCGCAAAAAAAAAGCAGCTACTGAGTGCTGAAATGCTATTCACACAAGAAGGACATGCCACTCACACACACACCCAGCCCCCCTCAATCGAAAACAAAAGCCTCCTGTGTTGTGACAGTAATGGCCTTATTTACTTAAGAACAAAAGATGGTGATTATAGGTTGTTTTCTTAAATCCTCCAGGTCATTCGACCTGTCTCTGGGTTCCAAAGGTAGAAATGTTAAATGACCCCTCTCTGGGACTTCTAGTGTTAAAAGGTAAACACTGATATTAAAATGATCATGTTAATTTTCAAGATGAAATGCATCTTCTGTTGTTAACTGCAGATTAAAAGTTGCAGGATATGTCAACCAATCCATGGAGTCACCAACTTTTGTGTAGATGATGTTGTCACAACTCCACATTTTTGCTGTGGCCATGATCTTTGCATCAGTTGCCCAGACTCAATCACAAGACAATTCAGGGATGTTCACATATACATTAACATTTTGGTTCAAGTAGTCCTGTAGTTTTTTGTCAAGTCAATCTTCATTTGGTGGATTTTTTCTCTGAGAAGGGAGTGGTTGTCCTCTGTTCCTTTCAGAATGTAGCTGATGGCCTGGAAGTAGAAGTTCCTATCATCTTTGATTTTAAATGTATGCCATGACTGTCCAAGGTCCCATGTACATCCATATGGAAAAACTCTACCAAACGTAAGGCCACGAGTGGTGCTAAGATACTTCCTTCCTGAACTTGGTTGTGGGTTGAAAGTGTTAGTTTTCTTGTGTTCCTGTGTTGCAAAGTCACTGGAAGAATCATCATGGGACTGAGACGGTGAAAAAGTCTCTTCATCCTGGCAAATCTTAAGGTTGCTGACATGGTAGGTGTTGCTCAGTATCTTGCTAGTCTTATTGTTCTTAAGGTTTACTCATCCCTTGGTCAAGGATTCTACAAGTAATTAGGATCCAATCCAGCGTGGTTCCATCTTTGAACCCATGCAATGGATATGGCACTGATTCTTTATATAGACAATGGTACCAGCAGTGATTTCTTTGTTGCTGTTGTGTCAACGATCAAGGGACAAGCTTCTAGTGTTTTTGGGCAGAACGGATCTTGGTACTGACAGTTGAGTGGAGCTTTTTAACAATGATTGTCAGTGTACGTAGCAAATCAGGGTTGGCATAATCTGAAACGGGCATGATATAAATGATGGTACCAGCAGTGATTTCTTTGTTGCTGTTGTGTCGACGATCAAAGGCACGCTGCTAGTGTTCCTGGGAAGAACGGATCTTGGTACTGACAGTTGAGCGGAGCTTTTTAAGAATGGTTGTCAGTGTATTTAGCACATCAGGGTTGGCATCATCTGAAATAGGCATGGGATTCACAGTATCATTTTCTGAGAGATTGAGGTCAATAGGAAGCTTGGCCTTCCATCCACACATGACCTCAAATGGAGTGCACTTTGTTTAGGAATGCACAGATGAGTGACAGGCAAACAAAACACCAAGGATGAACTCATTCCATTTGTTTTTATGGTCATTGACAAGTTTAGTATGAGATTCATTGAGTGTCATGTTCCCACTGGCCACTTATTTGTGAGTGGTAGTAGGATGAAATGCGGTGATCTGTTTGAAAATGCTCCATCAGGTTGTCGTTGTTCGAGTTCACAAACTGTCGTCCCTGGTCCTAATCAGAGTGTCCAAATAGCCATGGTGGCAAATAACGGAGTACAAACAATTGCCACTGACTTGGCACTCTTATCTGGAACAGCTGTTGCTTCAGTCCACTTGGATAAATGATCAATGGCAGCAATTATATATTCGTTGCTATTTGATGTTTCCTGAAGAGTGCTGAACATATCAATCCCGACTAAATACTTTTCCTGGCACTGGTATACTATTGAGTCGTGGAGCTTTCGTGCTGATTTTGGGATCAATGACAAAACATTTTTGACAATCTTTAAAATGTTGGTGAACATCGTTTGTCAGTCCCTTCCAGTAATAATGATCAGAGATTTTGGCTATTGTTTTATCTCTCCCAAAATGGCACCAGAAATTTGGTTGTCATGACAAATCATGACAGGCCTTCCAGATTTTTAATAAGAACTTCCTTTGTCCCATGGTAAAGAATCCCTCCGCCTGATTGTTTGAACTGGGACTTGGAATTTACATATTTCTTTGGAGGTAGATTGTAAATCCATTGGGGGTACTTCAGTTGTGTTGCGCTGTAGCATCTCAACAGTTGGACATACAGTTGGTCTTCCATGGTTGTCAAAATTGGAAACACGTTGGTGTCATCTTCTAAAACTTGGAAAAAGTTTGGGGTCATAGAGAGAAAAGAGAAACATACATAACAAGTTACAATACATAATATTAACTAAGCACTGATGGGACAGCATCCTGGATCCAATGCTGAAGTGGTACGGTTGCTCTACGCAAGTGGTCATTATAGGGGGAGAGTTTTCCTGGGTAAAAGTCCCACATAACCTGATTCCCAAAAAAATGTGACAACGCTATCTACTGTCAGTTCAATGTAAGCACTGTACTGTAATTTCCAAAAGGAGAAAGCAGTTGCGTGTCCGAGTATAACACAAAGATCTGCACACTTTTCAACAAATTAGAGACAGGGTGAGAAAACCAGTGAAGTATAGAGTTTATCCCCTGGGGTATACTGTGTCCTGGGCCAGAATATAACCGGGGTATACTGTGGCCTGGGCCAGATTATACCCAAATTCCACGTTAAATGGCTATATTCTGGCCTGGAGGGATATAGTTAATCCCCAGGGTAGACTCTGGCCTCGATCAAACTATACCTGGGCTTAATCTAGGAAGGGGTTAATTTGGCCTGCTACACCAGTATTAGGGGTAGTCATAGGCCAAGCTTTTGAGGGATATCATAGGTACAGTTAGCTAGGGACCGTTATCATTATTACTCGTATGGTCCCAGGGTGTACACACCAAACCGTGCAGCTGTCTTTTTTCACCTGCTGTCCATTTGCCAAAACATCTAGTGTTGAGTTTTTTACTGACATGCTTTGCTTTGCCTCTTCATGTGACTGTAGGTAAATTTATTATGCTGCTAGTTATTGTTTAGAGTCCACCAGCATCGTTACATAAAGATGAAATTTGTGTGTAGACAGAGAGGGAAATTAGGCTATGTTAAAATGGAATCGGAAGCAAAGCTCCAAGGTATACCCATCTGATTTCTGCTCTGGATTTTTACTTTCAACGCCATGGATTTGGCCACAGTTCTTGACTCATATTAGCCAGTGGGGCTTATCCATGTCCAGGCTGCCTGATGCAGATTGTACATAAATTCATTATTAAAAAGGTGACTTGTTATTTCTTTTTACTTCAAAAACAATGTGCTGTATGACCTCTGAAAACAATGGGATGTGAAACACATGTGAAAAAAACTCTGTGAATGAAGCCTTATCCTAGGTAATACTGGATACTTTAAGAAAATGTGATAAGTCAGTTTATAGACCAAAAGAGTGGAAGTGCCCTCCTGACCTGTAGATTGATTTGTCCCTGGCCCTGCAGCACTCACATGGAGAGAATACTATGATCAAAGCTGAACCTGTTTCTACCAAAGCAATGGCTGTACAGTCAAATGTAATAGATTTTTTCCTGTGCTGAACCATCACTTTGTTACATCTGTTTCTCAAACTACTGCAAGTTTAAGTTATAGGATTAGTGAGAGACTGTGTTTAAATGCAGTCAAAACTGAAATTTTAGATTTTAATAGAAAAGTTTTATGTCAGTTTTAGGGGACATGTCAAATAAAAAACTGATAAGCAACCTCCGCAACCAAGGTACATACAAGCTTCATTCCAATAAGCAGTTCTGCCATACAGAACTGAACATCACACATGCTATCTATTTATTTAGATTTTAGATTTCATAGTCTGGTTAATAAGGTGGTTAACTAACTGAACTACTAACATTAATCCTTTGCAGTCATATGTAATCTTATGGCTCTTTACTATCTTAAGTTTATTATAGTACTTTTTCACTTTTGTTATTATTTTAGTAGCATTGTAGGTTATAAAAAGTTAAAGTGCAGTTTCAGAGTATTTAGGGCGA
>JAODAL010061337.1:0-20380 GCA_025379985.1 Phyllomedusa bahiana | reverse complement strand
TACCAGCAGTAGCAGGTATCTCGCAGCAGAGCCCTTCCCCAAAGCAGTAGCAGGCCCTTCCGGAGCAGGTTTCCCCACCCAGCAGAGATCTCCAGAGAGAGTCTTGCCCCCCGAGTAGCAGAGTCCTCTCCGGCAGCGGGTCTTGCCCACCAGCAGTAGCAGAGTACTCCCCGCGCAGGTCTTGCCACCAGCAAAAATAGAGAGTTTAATCCCGCGGGTTTGCCCCCAGCAGTGAGAGCCCTTCCGGGAGATTTCTTGCCCACCAGCCAGTAGCTATATCTCCAGAGCAGAGTCTTCCCCCCGCAGTGCAGAGTCCCCCGGAGCAGAGTCTTGCCCACCAGCGTAGCGAGCCTTCCCCGGCAGCAGAGTCTTGCCCACCAGCAGAGCACCTCACCAGCGGGAGTCTTCCCCTACCAGCAGTAGCAGAGTCCTCTCCGGCAGCAAGTCTTGCCCCCCAGCAGTGCAGAGTCTCCCGAGCAGGTCTTGCCCCCAGCAGTAGCAGGTCTCTCCAGGAGCAGAGTTTGCCCACCGCAGGAGCAGAGCCCTTCCGGGCAGGTTTGCCCCCGAGTGCAGAGTCCTCCCGGAGAAGGTCTTCCCAAACAGCAGTAGCAGTTCCTCGCGCAGAGTCTTGCACCACCCAGTAAGGGAGTATCCCCGGAGCAGAGTCTTGCCAACCAGCAGTAGCGAGTCCTTCCGGAGCAGAGCCCCTGCCCCCCAGCAGTAGCGGTCCTTTTCCCAGGCAGGTCTTGCCCACAGCAGGAGCAAGTACTCTCCGGCAGCAGATTTGCCCCCCCACATTTTGCAGAGTCCTCCCCGGAGAGATTTTGCCCCCCCAGCAGTAGCGGGACCCTCCGGCAGCAGAGTCTTGCCCCCCAGCAGTAGCAGAGTTTCCGGAGAGATCTTGCCACAGCAGTAGCGAGTCTCCCCGGAGAGAGTTTTGCCACCAGCAGTAGCAGAGTCCTCCGGAGGAGTCTTGCCCCCCGCAGTAGGGTCCCTCGGAGAGAGTCTTGCCCCCGCAGTGCAGAGTCCTCCCCAGAGCAGAGTCTTGCCACCAGCAGTAGCAGGCCCTTTCTCCGGAGAGGTCTTGCCACCGCAGTTGCGAGCCCCTCCCCAGGAGCGGTCTTGCCCCAGCAGTGCGAGTACTCCGCAGAGGTCTTGCCCACCGCAGCAGCAGAGCCCTTCCGGAGCGAGTCTTGCCCCAGCAGTGCAGAGTCTTCCGCAGCAGAGTCTTGCCCCCAAACCAGTAGCAGGTCCTTTTCCAGGCAGAGGCTTGCCCCCGCAGTAGCAGAGTCTCCCCGCGCTGAGTCTTGCCCACAGCAGTAGGATCCTCTCCGGCAGCAGAGTCTTCCCCACCGGCAGTGCAGAGCCCTTCCAGCAGTGTCTTGCCACCAGCAGAGCAAAAGCCCTCTCGGAGCGGGTTTTTGCCCCCCAGCAGTTGCAGAGTCCTCCCCACAGCCGAAAAGTCCATGTTACAACCATAGAGTCCAGTAATAAAATTAAAGAACTTGAACTTATTTTCTGGAGATTTCATAAAACTTTTTTGCTTCTATTTGGAAATATTTATTGAAGCTGCAGGAACAGTTTTGTTCCCACACCCAAAAAGCGATTATTCACCCCCCCCATCCAAAAACAATTCCCCTTCTTAACAGCTGCGTGCTCCAAATCTCCAAGGCAACATAAATAGAGAAGAACATTGTCAAGTTCCTACAGAATCCGCACTCCTGAAAAACGAAAAACAAGTGATAAATTAGTCAAAAATATTAGCCTGGCGATTTAGTTATTGAGGAAAATGATCCAATATCACAATTTTTTTGGGAAATTTGGTATGTGAGCTCTTGGGACTAGCAGATAAAATGAAATTATGGTCAGGTGTTTTCAACCAATGGGTGACATTGGTGTTGTGGACACCTGAGAAAGGGTCTGTTAAGTCTTCTTTATAAAGGTTTGTGGAAGTGAATCAAGGCATGAAGAATGGAGATTTTGAGAAGTAGAAAAGAGTTGTCTGCTCATAGGTGAAAGGTTAAAAAACCCCTCTTAAAGAGTTGGACTCCACCCAAACCGTCAGAAAAAATTTGGGACAAATGGGTAAAATTTAGACCCTTATTATTACCCGGATGTGGGTTTGACCAACAAAAAATAAAGAAGTTAAAAGTCTTGAGGTCCAAAGAACCCCAGGTTAAAGTCCCTCAAAAAAATTAAAAGGGCCTTTCTTATATTAGCTCATGTTAGGAGGAGGACAGTGAAAGCTTAGAGGTACGGCGGATTGCAAGGAAAAAAACACTTCTCTCCATAAAGAACATCTCTCGGGAGTTTGCTACAGATCACTCAAAAGTTAGAAGACTACTGGAAAAAAAGTTTTTGGTGATTAAGAACAAATAGACATATTTGGATTAAGTGAGAAGCATTATGTTTGGAGAATGGAAAACACTGTATTTCACTATGAAAATCTCATAACACCTGTAACACTTAGTGGTGGTAGTATCATAGATCATACCATCTGTGACATACGGTGGTGGTAGCAACACGGATCATACCATCTGTGACACACAATGATGGTAGTATCATTGATCATATCATCTGTGATCCATGGTGGTGGTAGTAGAATCATAAATCATACCATCTGTGACACATGGTGGTAATCTCATAGATCATACCATTTTTGACACACAGTGGTGGTAGAGGTTATGGAATAAAACCCAAAACTGTGACATATGGGTGTTTTGGGTAGTGGGTTTATGGGGTTTTTAACCTCTGTGAATTTTTTTTTTCAAAAGGGGGTAGGTGTATCTAGATCATACCATCTGCGACACACAGTGGTGGTGTATCATGGTTTAGGCCTGTTTTGCTGATCCGACCAGCAAGCTTGGGGCATCATTAAAAATGTGAATTTGAGTTATATCAGCAAATTCTACAGGAAAACTCCAGGACATCTGTCTGTGAGCTGAATGTCAAGAGGAATGTCAAGACAACGACCCTGAGCACCCAAGGCGTCCTACCAAAGAATAATAAAAGAAGAATAAAGGTCAAGCTATGGAGCGGCCATTAACCAAATGTCGGGACCAAAATTCATGGGGAAAGGGAAACCTGAAGCGAGCAGCTCATGAGAGGAAGCCACCAACATAACAGAGGGGAAGATGCTTTATAAAGAGGAACAGTCTAAAATTCCTCCAAACTGATGTGCAGGACTAAACCACCAATTCCCCGGAAATAAAAAGGCCCAATCATACCCAGCCCACTAAATGAAAAGGTTCACATTCTTTTTCCCACACATGAATTTTTTTCCATTATTAAAACCCTTTTAACTTCAATAAACGACCCAAGTCTAATATTTTTTCACCCCCCTTCGTTGATTAACTTCTTTATTACTTCTGGGTTTTTATGGGAAAATTTCCTAAATTATTTTAAACCACCTTAAAACCCCCCCGGTCTTAATGACGCGGCAAAATTTTGTGGGGCTTTTGCCCCCCTTTGCATTTCACAGTCGTAATTTTTTTCTTTTTTTTAAGAAACGCAGTTTTTACGGGACTTCTTTTATGTGGAAGAAGTTGTTTTTTTTGGAAAGGAAAATATTTTAAAGTTTAAAAATATGAATTACTGCCAGAATTTTTTGTACTTTTTTAAAATGATTATTTTCCCCTTTCACATTTTTCAGGTTTAAATTCAAAGGTTATTAGGGTCCCCAATGGTTACCAAAAAGGTGAAAGGATTTTGTTGTATGCTTTTGCGGGCCGGGCCCTCACCCCTTGTGTCTCCCGGGTAAGTAGTTTTCCCACTTTTGTTTAATGTCTGTCTTTTGTCTGAAAATTATACCCTCTACTTTTGTAAAGTGTTTGGAAATATTTTGGGCGTATTTAAATAAAGTTTATTATTATTATTATAAATATATTTTTTTTTTTTTTTTTTTAATTTTTTAAAAAATTTTTTTCCCAAAAGGGAAAAAAAACACAAATTTTTTAAACCCTATAATGTTTACTTTTTTATTTAATTACCTTCTTTTCATATCCGGCCATGGGGGCCCCCCGGGTTTAGGAGTTTTTTTTGAACCTGGGGGATTAGGCCCCCATAAAAAATTTGTACAAATTTTCCCCAGGGTTTCGGAAAAACCCTCCCCAATTCCCCCTTTTTTTTTCCCCCTCTTAAAAGGGGGGGAAAAATTTTTTTTAAGCAATCTTTCTTGTCGGGGTTTTCCTTTGGGCCCCCCTTCTCCAAAATTCCAAAAAAAGAAATCCCTAGGGGTTTAAAATAATTCAATCAAAATTTTCTTTTTCCAAAAGGGAAAAAGGGCCCCGGGGGTGTTTCTGTCCCCAAAGATGGACTTACACTTATTACTCCTTAAGCTTAACACCCCCAGTTAGGTAAAAGTCTTTTCCTTTATAGTCCCCTTTTTACCTCCGTCCTTAGACCCAAAAAGGAAAAAATTTTGGGGAAAATTACCCAAGGGGTTTAAAAAAATTTTTGAAAGAAATACCCCTTTAAAGGTCCCTTTTTAACCCCTTCAAGTAATGTGTTTTTATACCGGGTTAAAAACATGTTTCCCCCTTAGCCCTTCCTTTACATTTTATTCAGTAGGAAGCAAAATATTGGGGAAATTGGGGCCTAACGGGAAACAAAACTCCGGTAGTGGTTAACCATTAACCCCCTTTTTTTTTTTTTAAAACCCCTTATGTTTGATCCCCCCAACTTTTTTCCCCCCGTGCCCAAACCAAGAAATCCACATTAATTATAACAAGGAAAAATTTTTCCACCCCAAATTTCCCCCCTGCCAAACCCGGGGGTTTTTTAACCCCCCCCTTTTTAAAAGGTTTTGGTTTTTTTAACCCCAAATTTGTAACCCCCAAACATTTCCCCCCCTTTTCCCCAAGGTGTTATTTTAAACCCCCATGTAAAACCCCAAATGTTTTTTTAACCCCCCAATCCTTTTTTTCCAATAAGCTTATATTAAAACTCCTTAGAAAACCAGTTTAAAAAACCCCCTCCCTAACCCAATCTTTTTTAAAATCCAAACCCCAGGGATTTTTTAACCCAACCAAACCCCCATTTTTATTTTCCCCCAAACCCCCACCCCCTTGTTTTTTTCCCTCCACCCCAAAAAAACCTTTTAAATAACCCCCCAAACCCAAGGGGGTTTTTATTTTACCCCCAACTCCTTCCCAGGAACCATAAACCCCTTACTCCAAAAAAAAATTTTTTCCCCCCCCTTTTTTCGCCCCCAAAATTATTTTAATTAATTTTTACCCCCTTCCCTTATCCTTTAAAACCCCAAAACCAAACCACCCAATCCCACAAAGGATTTTATGTTTACTTGCGCAGTTACCATGTTATTTCTTTGAGTTAAAAAAGCAATATAACGAGCAAGAGCGCTCGGTTACATTCGGAGCTGTTAACATGAATGCGGGAGGTGTGCAAGTGCGGGCCCTCTCCCTGTTTTGTTAAGCCATAAACCGACCTCAGGGGATTTTTCCGATGGGAAAAAACCCTTTTTTTATAACAGATCAGGACTTACAAAAACCAAGGGGAGGAATGAGGGAAAAAAAGCAAAAAAAACCCTTAAAAGTATAGAAAAAAATTAAAATGCAGGTTTCCTCTGTTTTTTTGAGTGTAGCTGAATATAAATTGTTCCATTATCAGCTAAGAGGGTATTTAGTCACAGAGCATTGTCTAGACATATAAAATTTTATCACTTTTTCAGTGACAGTAGGAACAGTTGTTACAATGTATCAGTCTGGGTCCAGGGTGTTTAGCTCACAGAGCATTGTCTGATGGATACAAAATGTATCCACTTTCAGTGAGAACGGATAGCTATGTATTAAAGTATCAGTTGGAGGGCCCGGGGGGTTTTAGTAAGGCATTGTTAGATGGATACAATTGTATCACTTCTCAGCGAGGCCACAGGACAGCTATGTACAATGTATCTTTGGGGTCCGACTTTTAGGTACGAGCATTGTTTAGACTGGATCCATTTTATTTTCTTTCCTGAGGCAGGACTGGCTATATACAATTTATCAGTCTGGAGTCGGGCTGTTTAGTCACAGAGCATTGCTGGGGTGTATACAAATTTTATCAAATTTTGTGAGAGCAAGACATTTACAATGTATCAAAATATTTCCTTTTAAAAATCATGTGTTTGCCATTGTTAAATATTATTAATAATAATAATCTGCATTATGTAGCATAAAACAAATGTACGATTTCCATCTGGGATTATCATGCAGTTTCTGTATGCTGCCACTGGGTGGTGCCCTGTAATTATAAAGAGATCACAATGACGAGTTAAAGGATCAGAGGCCAATAAGTGTAATATATTATAAATAATGGACATAATTTCTGCTGTCTTGTGGGCATTAATGACAAATACATGGTGTATTCCTTCAATGTGCCTCCATGATCAGACTTAGGTGGCTCAAACTTTTAACACTTCATGTACCCATTGTATTGGGCTATTAGCAAACCTCCTTACGTCCTATCAATGAATTTGGGGCTGATAAAGTGGGGTCTGCGGTTTGGGAAATTTTTCTTGGCATAGTTTTTGGGCGGCACAAAAAGGATCCTTTACTTGGGCTCCCTTTTATTTTAATACATGAAAGGGGTTATCCAGGAGTTTAAAGATTTCATGGAACACTATAGATAGCATTTATAGAAAAAAGTAAAGGTTTCCACTACCCTTTAGTGTTTTTTGCTTTTTTTTGCCTCCTTAAATTCTCAAGAGTTCCTTTTTGCAGTGAAACTTTGTTGTGGGAGGGTGAGTGTTTCCGATTCTTTCCTACAAGTCCCCCGACTGCATTGCAATTGGGGTTCCCCCCACGTGATCATATAGGGTCTATGTGCTGACATTAGTGTGTAATCCACCCAGTTCTATACTTACTATTATGATAATGATGATAGGTCACTGTGTAAACTGTACAGAGCTGCTGTCATCCTTTTTAAATACACAACCCCCAGCTTGAATATGCCCCTTCCCCTTATTTTCGTAAATCCTGTCAGCTGATAAACAAACAGTTCCCCCCTTTCCTGTAATTACTGTACTGTAATTCTATTCACTTTCAAACTACAGACTGGCAAAAGTGAATGCAGCCAGAATGTTCTCTCCTCAGGTCACTCCCACTACAGGGGAGTGTTCCTGAGCTGAGCCTGGCTTCAAAGCACATCTACTGAGTGATGACAAAACATTCACTGAGGTCATGTAATGAATGTACATCACATGGTTTGCAGGAAGAAGGGACTGGAGGACAGGGCTCTTTGCCTCGTTCTGCACAGCAGAATAGGTAAATCATTTTTAATATGCATTAATTACATAGTTTAACTTACAAACATCGGTTCACAATATAACCAGGAACTGTTGCAAAGTTTTGAACTGCACTTACTATTATTACTGCAAGGGGCAGATCTGTGCTTCACTATGTGCATGAGACTCCAGGGGGCAGTAGTGTGCTTTTTTGTGTGCATGAGACTCCAGGGGGCAGTAGTGTGCTTTTCTGTGTGAATGAGCCTCTTGGGGTCAGTAGTGTGCTTTTTTGTGTGCATGAGACTCCAGGGGGCAGTAGTGTGCTTTGCTGTGTGCATGAGACTCTCAGGGGCAGTAGTGTGCTTTTCTGTGTGCATGAGACTGCAGGGGGCAGTAGTGTGCTTCACTGTGTGCATGAGACTCTCAGGGGCAGTAGTGTGCTTTTCTGTGTGCATGAGACTCTCAGGGGCAGTAGTGTGCTTTGCTGTGTGCATGAGACTCCAGGGAGCAGTAGTGTGTATGAGACTGCAGGGGGCAGTAGTGTGCTTCGCTGTGTGCATGAGACTGCAGAGGGCAGTGGTGTGCTTCGCTGTGTGCATGAGACTCCAGGGGGGCAGTAGTGTGATACGCTGTGTGCATGAGACTGCAGGGGGCATTAGTGTGCTTCGCTGTGTGCATGAGACTGCAGGGAGCAGTGGTGTGCTTCACTGTGTGCATGAGACTCCAGGGGCATTGGTGTGCTTCGCTGTGTGCATGAGACTCAGGGGGCAGTGGTGTGTTCGCTTGTGATAGACTGCAGGGGGCAGTAGTGTGCTTCTCTGTGTGCATGAGACTTCAGGGGGCAGTGGTGTGCTTCGCTGTGTGCATGAGACTGCAGAGGGCAGTTGTGTGCTTCGCTGTGTGCATGAGACTGCAGGGGGCAATAGTGTGCTTCACTGTGTGCATGAGACTGCAGGGGGCAGTAGTGTGCATGAGACTGCAGGGGGCATATGTGCTTCACTGTGTGCATGAGACTCCCAGGGGGAGTACTGTGTTCACTGTGTGCTGAGGATGGCTTAGTGGCTTGCTGTGTGCATGAGACTGCAGGGGGCAGGGGTGTGCTTCGCTGTGTGCATGAGACTGCAGAGGGCAGTGGTGAGCTTCGCTGTGTGCATGAGACTGCAGGGGCAGTGTGGCTTCACTGTGTGCATGAGACTCAGGGGCATTAGTGTGCTTCGCTGTGTGCATGAGACTGCAGAGGGCAGTGGTGGCTTCGCTGTGTGCATGAGACTGCAGGGGCAGTGTGTGCTTCACTGTGTGCATGAGACTCAGGGGGCAGTGGTGTGCTTCGCTTGTGTGCATGAGACTGCAGAGGGCAGTGGTGAGCTTCGCTGTGTGCATGAGACTGCAGGGGGCAGTAGTGTGCTTCACTGTGTGCATGAGACTGCAGGGGGCATTAGTGTGCTTCACTGTGTGCATGAGACTGCAGGGGGCAGTACTGTGCTTCACTGTGTGCATGAGACTGCAGGGGGCATTAGTGTGCTTCGCTGTGTGCATGAGACTGCAGGGGGCATTAGTGTGCTTCGCTGTGTGCATGAGACTCCAGGGGGGCAGTGGTGTGCTTCGCTGTGTGCATGAGACTCCAGGGGGCAATAGTGTGCTTCGCTGTGTGCATGAGACTGCAGGGGGCATTAGTGTGCTTCACTGTGTGCATGAGACTCCAGGGGGCAGTAGTGTGCTTCACTGTGTGCATGAGACTCCAGGGGGCAGTGGTGTGCTTCGCTGGGTGCATGAGACTGCAGGGGGCAGTAGTGTGCTTCGCTGTGTGCATGAGACTGCAGGGCTTAGTGTGCTTCGCTGTGTGCATGAGACTGCAGGGGGCAGTGGTGTGCTCCGCTGTGTGCATGAGACTGCAGAGGGCAGTGGTGTGCTTCGCTGTGTGCATGAGACTGCAGAGGGCAGTGATGTGCTTCACTGTGTGCATGAGACTGCAGAGGGCAGTAGTGTGCTTCGCTGTGTGCATGAGACTGCAGGGGGCAGTGGTGTGCTTCGCTGTGTGCATGAGACTGCAGGGGGCATTAGTGTGCTTCGTTGTGTGCATGAGACTGCAGGGGGCAGTTGTGTGCTTCGCTGTGTGCATGAGACTGCAGAGGGCAGTGGTGAGCTTCGCTGTGTGCATGAGACTGCAGGGGGCAGTAGTGTGCTTCACTGTGTGCATGAGACTGCAGGGGGCATTAGTGTGCTTCACTGTGTGCATGAGAGTTCAGGGGGCAGTGGTGTGATTCGCTGTGTGCTGAGCTACAAGGGCAGTGGTGAGCTTCGCTGTGTGCATGAGACTGCAGGGGGCAGTAGTGTGCTTCACTGTGTGCATGAGACTGCAGGGGGCATTAGTGTGCTTCACTGTGTGCATGAGACTGCAGGGGGCAGTACTGTGCTTCACTGTGTGCATGAGACTAGGGGCATTAGTGGCTTCGCTGTGGCATGAGACTGCAGGGTGCAGTAGTGTGCTTCACTGTGTGCATGAGACTGCAGGGGGCATTAGTGTGCTTCGCTGTGTGCATGAGACTGCAGAGGGCAGTAGTGTGCTTCGCTGTGTGCATGAGACTGCAGGGGGCAGTGGTGTGCTTCGCTGTGTGCATGAGACTGCAGGGGGCATTAGTGTGCTTCACTGTGTGCATGAGACTCCAGGGGGCAGTGGTGTGCTTCGCTGTGTGCATGAGACTGCGGGGCAGGGTGGCTTGCGTGTGATGAGACTGGGGGGCAGTGTGTGCTTCGCTGTGTGCATGAGACTGCAGGGGGCATTAGTGTGCTTCACTGTGTGCATGAGACTGCAGGGGGCAGTTGTGTGCTTCTCTGTGTGCATGAGACTGCAGGGGGCATTAGTGTGCTTCGCTGTGTGCATGAGACTGCAGGGGGCATTAGTGTGCTTCGCTGTGTGCATGAGACTGCAGAGGGCAGTAGTGGGGCTTCGCTGTGTGCATGAGACTGCAGGGGGCAGTGGTGAGTTCGCTGTATGCATGAGACTGCAGGGGGCAGTAGTGTGCTTCACTGTGTGCATGAGACTGCAGAGGGCAGTGGTGAGCTTCGCTGTGTGCATGAGACTGCAGGGGGCAGTGGTGTGCTTCGCTGTGTGCATGAGACTCCAGGGGGCAGTGGTGTGCTTCGCTGTGTGCATGAGACTCCAGGGGGCAGTGGTGTGCTTCGCTGTGTGCATGAGACTCCAGGGGGCAGTAGTGTGCTTCGCTGTGTGCATGAGACTGCAGGGGGCAGTGGTGTGCTTCGCTGTGTGCATGAGACTGCAGGGGGCAGTAGTGTGCTTCGCTGTGTTCATGATACTGCAGAGGGCAGTGGTGTGCTTCGCTGTGTGCCTGATCCTGGAGGGGGCAGTTGTGTGCTTCTCTGTGTGCATGAGACTGCAGTGGTGTGCTCTGCAAAGTATAGAATATATAGACAGCAGGAAACTACAGGCATCACTTTTTGTCTATCTAAAGCTGGTCTTCCGTGTTCATTGACATCAAAGTCTTCTTCTATGGTATATACACCTTGCAATCTGCTTATCCATACATCACTTTATATTGTGGCGCTTCTTTTTGGGAACCAGAAGAGAAATATCCTGCTGTCCTAATATTTGGTACAAGGGAATTGGTTGCAATGCAGTTTCCACAAATTTACAATAGGGAGGTATAGTTTCTACTTTAGAGAGAGCACCATAAAGGTGTATGGAGACTTACTATATAGCCCATGCAATTCTCATGCCCATTAAAGAGCCTTGAAACATGACTGGGAATGTTAGGCCAAGCCAGTAGCTTTTCCATAAGGAAAACTTTCTATCCGCAGACAGCTGTTTTGGGGTGTTTGTCCTTCATCAATGCAAAGCAAGGTTCTCGCTGCTGGGTGAGAGGCCTTTGACCCAGTCCTAGGACAGTAAATATTCTCCATGGGGAGAGAACCATAAAGCTGTATGGAGACTTATATGTCATGCAATGCCCTCTGGGAAAATACAATTTTCAATTAAACTGTAGGGAAAAATAGCCAGGATCTCCAGCACTACCTACTGGAAGTAGCATCTGTTCAGTCACATCCAACCCATTAAAGGGGTTTTGCCACGATGTAATGTTGACGTGGGATCCTCCAAAATGGATATTTAATCACTTTTCTAAATATATGTGATTAAAAAAGTGAAGCCTCTGAGAGCTACAGCTTTCTTTATATGCCCTTAGTTTCCTGACAGTTTACATTAGACACGACCAGGACACTGACAGGAGCTGATCTGGCTGCGCTTGCCTGTTTGCACTTCTTATCTGATGAAAGGGAACATGAAGGCGCTTGCAAGGGACTGGGGAGAAAAAGCAGTGAATGAGCCTGTGTCTTTTGTATAGAGAATCCACTGGTTGTAATGTAATTATCTATGTAAACATTGTAGACGCTCCCTGGCTCTCTGCTCACCCCCCTCACTCTCCTCCCTATTACGCTGCATGCTGAGTTAATCTTCTCTCCTGAGCAGATAAGAGTTAAAGGGGTTTTCTCACTACATTGATTCATCTTACCTCAGTCCTATTTTCTTGGTTTCATTTTGAATTCAGGGAAGTGTTTACTGGCTTCCACTAGGCTGCAGTAGAAGCCAGGTCTGTAGCTATAGCAACCAGTGCTGGCAGCCTATCAGGATAGATCAAACAGGTCTGTATCTATAGCGACGTGAGGAGCTGATACAGCACATACAAGAGGGGATATCTAGGAATAGGTAGGACACTGTTAATGGACACATATTGCAAAGTGACTTGTTTTTGCAAGATCTTTAACATAAAAAGCAGCAATCCTTGTAGTGAGACAACCCCTTTAAGGAACTCACGTCCACAATGACAAACTCCCCATTCGTTTAGGAAAAGCACATGGCTACTTCTCCTGATTATAGCTGTGATATGAGGTCCAGTGGAGCCTGAGATCCAGAGGTTAGATGGTGGCACACACCCACACCAAACCTTCTCTTACCATGGGCTTCTTTTAGACCACCCCTGGCCCTACAGGTATCTGGAGGCAAAGTGCCCTCTGACATCTTATTCTATTCCTCCCTGGATGCTGGAATAGGTCACTGAGCCCGGACAATTACCGCTCCAGCTTCAGACCCGTCATTTAGTGGCGAGCTGTCACACTGTGTAAAATCACCAGCAGAGCCAGAAGGGAACAAAGCGGCCGCTGCGAGATTGTGATGTTGAATCTCTGGACTGGGTACAATCAGGATATTGTGCTGCTCTCTGCTGTCATATCAGGAGCTGGGATACAGCGATACGTTCCACACTGAAGATTATAACAATACAGCATGCGCCATATTCACTCTGGGTTTGGCCATGCAGTTTGGGTCATCTTTGTAGTCTGTTTTATGGCCAAAATTGGGCAATAATTCTCCTATGGTGCATCCAGAAACTCCCATTGACCTGAAGGGTGAGATTTATGTTTTTTCTATATCATCATTGACTATGATAAACGGTGCCGCACACTGTTTCTCGCTCTGGCACCGCTGGGCGTGATTCAGCTTTCTCTCATGTGGATTTAAAGGGGTTTTGCCACAATCTCACTTAATACCTCCTGCATCCAGTTCTTCAGCTCTGTGTGCTCAGAAGGAGGCGTGTGTGATTTGTTTGAATTGCAGATCATGCGACCCAGCAGGATGACATCACCAGGCCCTTCCTCACTGTAGTCAAAGAAAGGTCTGTTTATGTAAAAGGAATTGAAAGTAGCTAATTGTAGTCAGGGGTATATTTTTGGTTCAAACCCCTCCCGGGAAACCCAAAACCGGTTTTTTTTTTTTCTTTATCAAGGGCCAGACTGTTTTGGGAGGTTTCTTTTTTTTTGTATTTGCACTGTTTGACTTTTTACTAAGGGCAAGGGGACGGGAGTAGAGGGGAAAGACCTGGGGATTGAAACCTCAGTAGCTCCCTGAGGGTGGGTGATGTCTGGCTGTGCGCCAGGACTGAGGAGCTCTCGCCCTGGTTTTACCCCCCGGGCACGACCCTGTAAACAATGGATCAAAAAGGGGGAGAGTTAAGAAACAAACGGTGCAGAATTTTTTTTTGTGAAGGGTTGAAAATGTTTTTTTTATTTAATTTTCAGACTTCCCACATCAATTTTACTTTGTGGCAAAAATCCTTTAAGCTGTAGATTTTATCCATTTTTCTGGCATAATTTTTTTTTTATGGGACACTGGACTTTTCTGGCCCCGTTCTTTTTCCCCTGCGTATTTTTTGGGGAATATTTATGTGAAAATGTTCGTTTGTGTAAAACCCATCCCCTTTTGCCATTACATCACACCTCTTTTACAAGTAAGCCACATCCCTTTATTGCATAAGGCAGGAAAAGGGCAACATCCCAAAAAATTTTTGGCTTTAAAAATTGCCAATTTTTGTGCCAAAATTACTGGCTTTGATTAATGAAGCCCGCATTTTTTAGGCTTTTTACGATATTTCCTGGCTAATTTAAAACCCACTTTAAAAGTGCTTCCCCTTTTTCCAGCATTTAATGCGCCAGAAATCCCGTAGCAAAGCTATAATCTTTGCTTCTTTATGTTTTTGTGCCCCCCCGCCCTCCACACCCCCCCCCAAAAACCCGGCGAAATTACAAAGTGCCGCTTGCCCTGTAATGCCCCCCCGGTGTGGGCGTGGGGAAATTTAAAAATGTAGTGAACAGGCCGCCCCCCTAAAAAATCGGACGGGAAAAGACCCCCAGTATCTCCCGCAGCCCTTTTTTTTACATGTCCCCCAAAGTGTCTAAAAACCCCATAAAAAAAATTGTGTCCCGATTCAGGTAAATAAATTTTTAGCAAAATTTTAAGGGACTGAATTTTAATTGGTGCAAAAACTAGGGGAAAAAAAAAAAAAAAACCCCGCCTGTTTTGGGTTTTATAGGTTTTTGACAAAAACCCCCAAAATAAAAAGTTGTCAGAACCGGGTTTTAAACTAATTATTTAAAAACCCAAAATACTAGAATTTTACACTCCCCGGCCACTTTATTGGGTTTAACCCACCCTGTCCACCGCCTTTAAAACATTTAAATTTTAACAGCAATACAGGGCGGCAACCATTTGCATTTAGGCATGTAGAATGGTCAAGACTTTTCTCCTGCAGTTCCCGAGCATCAGTAGGGGGAAAAAAGGTGTTTAGTGCCTTTAAAAGTGGCGGGTTGTTGGTCCAGAAGGGCTGGTTGATATTTCAAAAAACTGTAAATCCCCGGGATTTTACGCACAACCATCTTGGGTTTTTCAGGGGAAGGTGGGAAAAAAGAAAAAAAAATTCAGTGAGCGGAGTCCTGTGGGGAAATGCCTTGTTGTTTTTCCAGAGGTCAAAGGAGAATGGGCAGACTGGTTCGAGTGATAAAAAGGAACAGTGATCAAAACCACCCGTTACAACCAAGGTAGGAAAAAGAGCATCTTTGGGAAAGCACAGTACGGGAAACTTTGAGGCAGTGGGGGGAAAAGGAAGGGAAAACCCCCCGGGTGCCCCTCCTTTTAAGTTAAAGGAAAACAGGAAAATTTTAGGGTCCAAATTTGCCCAAGGTATCGAAATTTGGACAGAAAGGAAAGAATTTTTTTGGAAAAAAGTTGCCCGGTCTGATGATTTTTCGGGTTTTTTGCTGCGACATTCGGATGGTAGGGGGCAAAAATTTGGCGTCAACAAATGAAAGATGGTCCTTCCGGGGTTTTTATCAACGCTTAGGCTGGTGGTGGGTGGAGTCATGGGGTGGGGATATTTTCTTGGCCCCCCTTTTTTTTGGGCCCCCTTTTTTACCAATTTTAGCATCGTTTTCAACCGCCCCAAGCCCATGGATTTGTTGTGACCTGTCCATCCCTTTTTGACCCCAATGTACCAACATCTTTTAAGGTACTTTTTAGAAAGGGTTAAAAAGGGACGTATAAAGCTGGAATATTCAGATGGTTTTTGAACATGGCAAAGAGTTCACTGTACTCAAAAGGCCCCACAGGACCCGTTTTCAATCCAAAAAGAGCATCTTTTGGGGTGTGGTGGAACGGGGGTTGCTCATGGTTTGCAGCCGACAAAACTGGGCAATTTTTGTGATGCCTCTGTCAATATGGACCAAAATCTCCCGAGGGAAAGCTTCCAGCCCTTTTTTGAATCTATGCCACGAAGAATTGGGGGAGATCTGAAGGCAAAAGGGGGTTTTCCCCCCGTTACTAGCCCTGGGGTTAAAAATAAAGTGGCGGTGGGGGTTTTTGTGTTATATGATTTGTTTTGTGTATCTTGTTAGGGAAGTTAGGTTTCCCGGATTTTGGGGCCCTTATCGGTGCGATTTTCCCCCTTTTTTTGGGGAAATTTAGGGTTTTTTTAGGGGAAATTTTAAATTTGAGGGATTTATGAAATGGTTGTTTTAATTTAAAAGAAAATTATGTTTTATCCTTTACCCTAGGTTTTTACCCTTTGTAGTTTGGTTGCATTCTATGGAAATATTAAAAATTTTCCCTTGTTTTTTTCTATTTTTTTAGAATTTGGTGGCACCATAGAAATATTGGGAAATTACTTTAAATTGCTTTGATAAGCTTCATGATCATCTCAGATGTTTGGTAGAAAAGTTATAAAGAAGTTTAATCCCTTAATAACCAACAATTTATTCTTATTTCTTTTAATTTGTATGTAAGATGGAACAGTTAAGTCGGAAGAGCACAACATTTTTTTTTTTGGATAGTGCATTGGAGGGTTTTTACATTTTTTTTTCTGTCTGTGCCCTTTCACCTCATTTTCACCTCATGTGCTTTCTGGGGATGCTGGAATTTGTCGTTTACATAGCTACTATCTGGCCCGTGGGGAAAATTGGGAAATTTCAAATGCCCGCATGCCCCAAAAGTTTTGTTTGTAATAGAGGGCCCTATGTAAGTCAGAACGGTGTAAGTCGAGGACCGCCTGTATGTTTTTTTTAATAAAAACAATGGACATTTTTTTTTCATTTTCGCTTTTTCCCAAAGGGCCCCTTTTACATTTCTTTTTTTTTAAATAAAATAGAGTTGTGTTTTGGGCTGGACTTTTATTGCACGACTTATATATATTTCCCTTGATGCCATTTTGGGGTAGATAAAACTTTCTGAACTTGTTTTTTTTTTTGGCAGGTGTGTTGACCAAAGAACGAAAACTTTGGCATTGATTTGCAGATTTTCTTTTTTACAGGTAGTGATAAGTAATGTAATAATTATATAAATCAGGTTAATTTTCAATTTTTTTTTTCAAGATTCTTTGCTAAACTCCATGGTTTTGAAGCCCAAAACTGAGGGCGTCATAGTAGTCTAGGGTTGTTTTCCCAAAGGGAACAAGGCCCCATCAGTTAAAGGCATAAAGCTCAAGAAAGCAAAAAAAATTTTGGGGGCCCCTTCAAGCTTTGGCCCCACTAGGTGCTATGGTTTTTAAATGTATGGGTTTATACCCGGGGGCCCAAGGGGGGCCCCTTTTCTATGTACCCAAAAAAAAGGAGAAAAATGTTTTAGCTCACCCAGAACTTGGGGTTCACAACGGCCTAAATGGGGTGAAAACTACGCCCCCAAAATTTAAAGCCGTGGGGGGCCGGGGGCGGGGGGGACCTCGCCAGCCCAAGACATTCATTACCGCAGGGTTTTTCGCGCTGGAAATTTTCCCCATTTTACTTATCCCCCCCCGCGGGCGGATTCGCCAAACGGGAGAGGGACGTAACCCTATTTCCCTCTATGGAACGGGGGGGATTCCCTAATGACTGGGCGAATTCCAGCCGAAATTTTTGCAACCCCGGGCGTAATTCGGACTAAATTACGCCCCGGGTTTTTAACCCGTGTAAATTTTTAACCCTTAAAGTGTAAAACCCCAAGTCGAAAGGACCCAGAGGCCCCCGAAGCACAGCTCCCAAAAAGTAGACAAAACTTTAAAAAAGATGATGTCAGGACTCCCCGGCTAATTCCCCCTTTAAGGGTAATAAAAATAAAAACCGGGGAACGTGTGAAAAAGGGGCCGTGTGGCGATTACATCAACGCTTTTTCGGGGGTCCCCCCCCCTTAGTCATGCCGTAAAGGAAAAAACAAAACGTAAATTCCTTTTATATCCAATGCTAATAAAAAAATTTTACAAATAAATAAATAGAAACTTTTTCCCCCAAAAGAAACCCAAAAAACCCTAAAAAAAACCTCACGGCCAAGTAAAATGAGAATTGGGAAAAAGGCAATAAGAAATGATTTATGAAACATAATATCCTGCCTTTTATTTGGGCCAGTAGGAAATTGGTTTTTAAGCGGGAAATTTCCCACCAGGCTTTTCCGGGAAAGTTCTTCCTCCTCATTTTCCCCCCCTCTCACTGGTTTGCGGACTCCCCTTTTTATACCGAAAACATGGAAAGTGGCGAGGCTGCCCGCATGGCATTCCGCGAAATGACGCGAAGCCATGGAAACGTGTGTGAATTCAGCTCTCTTGATATCAGAAAGATGTCTCCGAATTCGGCTTTTCAAGCAATTTGAACTGCAACCCACATATTGCAAAAAAATTTTCTGAAAAGTAATAAAGAAAAAGTTTATCCGGGTGCAGCTTTCCCAGGGGGTTTTTTGGGAAACCCACTTGGGTGTAGCTGTGGCTATTGACATTGAAAATGGCTAGGATTGTTCTTCTGATCCCAGCTGTTGGATCAGGAGCTCAGGTATCATTAAGAAGCCTAGCAGCTGTCCAGCACCGTGCAGAGTCGGTGGTGCTCTAGCCCCCAATGACCTTTAGAGATTTACATACAAGTGTATTGGTGGTCAGTAAGGGTTTAAATCAATATTATGTGTTTTCCATAGGTTTGTTGTACACAATATATACAGGGTGCTATTGCGATGCCGTCAGCCCCTTGTGGAATTTATTTATTGCCATAGAAGAAAAATTGTCTTTCTATAATTTCATCATCACATCCAGAGATTCTGAATTTAAAGAGTATGTATTATCACAGAAGGACCTATTGCATACCTCAAGTTTTTACGTGTTACTTCTGTAGAGATCACTTCTCAGCAATCTTCTCATTATCATCACCAGCGGCAGGATTACACTGACAGGTAACACCTATATATAGATAACACAGGATCTACTATTCACAATAGACTGACACCTCCTGTTCTGTAGAGATCACTTCTCAGCAGTCTCCTCATTATCATCACAGGCAGAATTACACTAACAGGTAACACCTATATATAGATAACCAGGATCCGCCCTTCACAATAGATTTACACCTCCTTTTCTATAGAGATCACTTCCCAGCAGTCTCCTCATTATCAGCACAGGCAGGATTACACTGACAGGTAACAGCTATATAAAGATAACACAATATTCCCCATACACAATAGTGTAATACCTCCTGTTCTGTAGAGATCACTTCTCAGCAGTCTCCTCATTATCATCACAGGCAGGATTACACTGACAGGTAACATCTATATACATAACACAGGATCTACCATTCACAATACACTGACATCTCCTGTTCTGTAGAGATCACTTCTCAGCAGTCTCCTCATTATTGTCATAGGCAGGTTTACACTGACAGATAACACCTGTATATAGATAACACATTATCCACCAATCACTGTAGGTTGACACTTGCCCTTCTAGGGAGATTGCTTCTCTGCACTCTCAACATCATCAAAACAGAATTACACTGACAGGTAAAAACCTACAGTATACTCAAATAAAGGAGTACCCCTCACATTGTGTATAATTTGTATTAATCTATCTATATGGGACAACACTGAAGATCTGACACTTTCATACAAAGTAGTCAGTGCAGGGCTTGTAAAACAATGCAAATTTGGTGTGTTCTCAAAATAACACAACACAGCCATCAATGTCTAAACCACTGGCAACAAAAGTGAGTACACCCCTAAGTGACAACAGAAGTGAGTACACCCTTAAATGAAAATAGCTAAATTGTGCCCAAAGTGTCAACATTTTGTGTGGCCACCATTATTTTCCAGCCTTAACTCTCTTGGGCATGGAGGTCACTAGAGCTTCACAGGTTGCAGCCACTGGAATCCTCTTCCCTCCTCCATGACGACATCACGGAGCTGGTGGATGTTAGAGACCTTGCGCTCCTCCACCTTCTGTTTGAGGATGTCCCACAGATGCTCAATAGGGTTTAGGTCTGGAGACAGGTTTGGCCAGTCCAGCACCTTTACCCTCATTTTTTTTTAGCAAGGCAGTGGTCGTCTTGGAGGTGTTTGGGATCGTTGTCATGTTGGATACTGCTCTGTGGCCCAGAAGAGAGGGGATCATGCTCTGCTTCAGTATGTCACGGTACATGTTGTCATTCATGGTTTCTTTAGTGAACTGTAGCTTCCCACAGCCGTTCGCACCCATGCAGCCCCAAACCATGACACTCCAACCACCATGCTTGACTGTAGACCAGACACACTTGTGTTTGTATTCCTCACCTGGTTGTCACCACACACTCATGATACTGTCTGAACCAGATAAGTTTCTCTTGGTCGCATCAGACCACAGGACATGGTTCCAGTAATCCATGTCCTTAGTCTGCTTGTCTTCAGCAAACTATTTGCCGGCTTTCTTGTGCATTATCAATTAGAATAGGCTTCCCTCTGGGACGACAGCCATGCAGACCAATTTGATACAGTGTGCGACCTATGGTCTAAGCACTGAAAGGCTGATCCCCCACCCCTTTAAAATTTGCGGCAATGCTGACAACACTCATACATCTGCAGTAAATGTTTGTCAATAATAAGAATGTAAATACATGTAAAAATATGACTGTATCAACAATGCTGATGTATTCTGCTTCGCCTGCAGAGAGTACATGGTTGAAATAGTAAAGAAGACATATCACAGACTTCGTGCATCGAGTATACCTGGCTTATTTTGGAGTATAGCTTGGAGACCAGGATACGGGTTGGACTCCACATATGGCTCACAAAATGTGTCTGGTGCGCCTATGACAGTGAAAAATGGTGAAAGACAAATTTCAGTTTTTGATGTGCCAATGGTATGGAGAGAACTGAAAAACACTTAGACTTAGTTTTGTCTTTGTTGTGAAGACTGTGAGAGTGGGAAAGACAGTATGGCACTTCTTACCTGGGAGTGATTCCTTGGATATGTCCTGTACCAGTGGACCTTTTGATATGTTTCATAGTTTCATAGTTTGTAAGGCCGAAAAAAGACGAGACGCCATCCGTTCAGCTGTTGTGCT
>JAODAL010061336.1:0-20380 GCA_025379985.1 Phyllomedusa bahiana | reverse complement strand
ATTTAAAAACAAAAGTACTTGTGCCATATTTGCATTTTTTTTACCCTTTTCAAATCCATATAAATAAAATTTCTGTTTTCCTACAGGTTAATGAATCCAGCAATACCAAACATGTACGGTTTCCTTACAAAACTAAACATTTTCTATTTTTTAAATTTTTGATGCAGCACCATTTTCTGCGATCAATAACTTTTTTGAACTAACACCTATGGACTTTAATGACAGGGCATTTTTTGCAGCCCGAAGTGTACTTTTTATTTGTACCAGTTTGGAATACATGCAACTTTTTTTTTAATCAGTTTTACTCCAATGTTTAGGGGACATAAAAAGACCAAATAACGGAATTTTTCTTCTACGGTATTCAGCCTACGGGATAAATTATGTTATATTGTAATAGATTGGACTTTTTCAAACTTGGCAATATCAAATACGGGGTGATTTCAACTTTTAATTTTTTTTTACATTTTTAAACATTTTTTTTACTTAAGAAAATACACAGGCTTGTCTTTGCACATTTTAAAGTGTCTGTTTCTTTGCATGTTTTTACATTGTTGCTAATGATCTCTGTACCCTTCCCCACTTTCTTTAAAAAAAATGCATACAAATATATACCTACATGCTTGACATATCTGCTTAAAAATGGATATGTTGCTTAAAAGTGGAACCTATTTGTATACATTTTGCAACGTATACTTTTATTTGGTTGCACTTTCAAAAAGGTAGACCTCCAGCGGATAACAAAAATGTGATGTGAACACAACTTTATATGTTATCCTTAAAGACTATCAGAAATTTTCCTGCAACCTTTCTGAGTGGGCATAATTCCCCATTCACATTACGCTTATAGACTACGTCGGTGGTAACTTCCGGACCACAACTACCAGTTGTACGCAGGTGCTCTGGAGACATATGGGTGATTACACTGCAGTTACATCCAGTGACTCACAGATGTCGCCTTTTCTGATGTCATCCACTCTCCTTTATCTACTCCACCCGGCCCAGACTGCCAGGTTCTTGTCCCATGATTGTCCTGCAGATTTAAAAACCCTAACATTTTTGAAACTTCACTTTTCCCGTACCTTATACCTACAACCCACTGGGGGGTGGTACCTCTTTTTCCTACTAATGAGGGCCCCATATAGGAAAACATGTGTACCCCTCCCCCCCAACAATATGAGGATGATCATACAGTTAAGAAAACTGCCGGCTCCCCGGGGCCAGGGGCAGCCCCAAAGCCCCCAGAAACGGGAAAACCCCAATTTACGGGGCAGTGGCAGAAGCCCCAGATAAAACTGCCTAGCGATGTCCTTGGGTTAATTATAGGTTCTTTTGGACAATGTTTGCACCATTTTCAAAACTTTTATGTTTTTTGTGCCAAACACAAAAGTGTGGTACATTCCAACAGATACCACAGACAGAAGCAAACATGATGTGGATGGACCTAAAATAGAAGTTCAAACTTCATGAGTTTGGCTTAGCCCCAAAAATAAAGAGTTTATCCAGTGGAAAGAAAATATTTTCTAAACAATATCTCTCCCAAAGTTAGACATCTTTGTTATATACTTTATCTTTTGTTTGATGACAGGAATTTCCTGGGGGTGTTAAATACAAAAAGAAAAAGCCTGTGTAAAACCCTGGGGGATCAAGTGGACTAAAAATTTTTTTTGGGTTTTTTCAGGGGGGATGAAACCAACCCTTTTTTGGGTCCCTATCTCCTAAGGTTTTAAAAAATTAGAAAAAAAACGGGGATGGGAGGGGTCCCTTTTTAAAACCCTGTAAATGGGGAGAGGGGAAGAAATCAAAGTTTTGCAAAGGTTAGGGGGGTTTATATTTTAAAAGGGAAAATGTTTTTAAATACAAAATGCTGCTCAGCTGCAAAAAAAGGAAAAGGGTACAAAACAGAAGAATGAAAACTCAGAGTAATTTGGATTTTTATTTTCTTAGGTTGTTTGACAATCTTTTTAATGTATAATGTTTTTCTAGAATAGCATGAAAGTAACTAAAAAGAGTGGTGCGTCATCTGCAGGATTGTATACACAAAATGCAATTTGGTGGATGCTACATTTTTGCATACTTTTCAGTGTTTTAAATTAATTAAGACTATTGCTAATGTGTCTCCCCAGTCAGTGGTTTACTTGAGGCCTCTCTAATAAATAGTAATAGAAAAAAGGTTGGATCCTTTTTAGTACCGTCATCCATGGTCATCGTACAAGATATTCAGCTTAAAAATTTTTCTTTAAAAAGGGTTTCCCTCAATAAATTTCACGCAAACTTAACCAGAAAGATTTAAAACCGAATTGGGCCACTAAACATTGATGATAATGTCCGCAAGGATCCAGTTTCTTTTCTATTATCATTAATTTAATTTTGGGGAATTTTTTGAAAACTATGAACAAATAACTTGGCAATAAGGGATGGTGCAAATTAGGATCTTAAAGCTTCTAGCATAGATCCTGAAACTTTTTCTCATAAGAGGCTATTTTTAGGGTACCCCCTTTTTATGCTCTGTTATGGTGGGAGATTTAGTAGACCGACACTATAAAAAAAACTGACAAGTGGTGCCCAAAGATGAACCTATTGTACATTATATGCTTTTCAACCAAGTGTTTGTTATGTAATCACTTGCATGTTATTTAAAGCTTTTAAACCATATTTTCTTGCAGCTGTGGAAATTACAGTTAATTCTTCCTCATTTTTACATAGGTTATAATTTGGAACCAACCTCCTTTTTGAGTAATACACTTCAGATTTAAAAATAATCATGTCAATATTTTTACACAATAACTATTAGTTTTGCTGAGAACACTAGTGCAGCATTGATTTAATCAAGCGATTTTACAATCAGCTTGAGATGAGTAATATTAAAAGCTGCACAGAAATGATGCGCTATTAAATCAGCCAACTGATTAAACTTGAGGCAGCTTCCTGTAATGATCCCGTCTGTTATTTCTTAATTGACTCACAGCTAAATATTTTATGGGGCATAACAATGTGTAGAACTGTTGTGACTTTCCAATAATCGCAAAATACATATAAATGCCAAGAACATCTATTGATTGACAGCAATGAATTGCTTTATACTGTATGACCGTCAAGAATAGATCAGACATCAGTGCAGTGTTTTAGTCTGATAATATACATAATACTAAAGGAAGATTTTCATGCAATAATATTTTCAGTGCTATGAAAATCATTAAAGGTTTTTTTGGCCCAATTAGTATAATAGAATAATTCCCATGTGCTAACATAAGGAAGAGCAAAGAAAAAGAGAGGATGGATAACGTTGTCTAATTTATAATGAGCATTTTTCAATAGCTATTTTGGTATATGTCCCTTTTAACATTTCATAAAATCTGAGAATTGATGACCCCCAAGTTTAAATTTCTATGGTTCATGTTTCTAGAGATTCTTAAAGATTAATAAGAATCTTCATATAGGTAGATTCTTAATAACAGCTCTATGTTTAGATCCTGGATAGAGCACACACATTTATTTGCTATAAAGGTTCATGACTTGAGACATAACAACCTGAAAAAATGATCATGCTGTAGAATCTGCTTGCAAGAAGACGACCGCTAGAAAACTCAGAATTGGCTTGGACTAGGTATGTAATGTAAACTTTTACTTGAATGTTACGTTTGTCTCATGTATGGTTGTTATTTGTTCATTTCATGAACAAATCGTATCATATATTTACTACCTGGAAGGCATTTTGTAGATTTATATGTAGATTTATATGTAGATGCATATTTATAAAGACTGTCATAACCTTGAGACCGAAGAGTTAGTGTATTGCAGGAAATTCAATTAAACTATTTAATAACGCTTGATTGTACCTGGTATCTTTACTGTTATTTTTCTAAAGGTAAAATCTTATTAAGCCCTTTTCTCTGACACAAAATATACAATTTGCGTAAAAGTAGCAGAATGCTTTAGAAATGAGGTCTTCAGGAATGCTATGAAATCACACAAACAAATTTCCTCTTGTAATTTCATTGATATATGCCTCATGTCATTTTTTTTTTCCCTTTTTTTAAATGGTGACATGTCAACTTGACTGTAATTAGACCACAAAAAATTTCAAGTGTAATGTTTGTCTAGCACTTGTATTAGATACAGCATACTGGTTGATGATGTACTTTTGAGCCTCTTAATCGTAAGCACTAGGGAGTAACTATAGCAGTCATAGCAACTGCTATGGGGCTCAGAGGCGGACGGGGCCAGTCAGGTGCACAAACACCTTGGGCGACATGTATAAAAACTGGTGCAGACTAGCCAGTACTTCTCTGTAGGTTAGTGTAGCATTCATCAGTATGAATGAAAGTGTTGCAGGGCTGTTCATAAATTTGGCGCATCTTAAATGCCATGGTTGGTGTGCCAGAAAAGACTCGACAGAATTCATAACAGATTGCTGCTGGGGCCATGCTAAACAAACTCTGGTGGCCAATCGGCAATAAAATTTATTAAATAAATAAAAAATAATTGAAAAAATAATGAGTAAAAAATAATTAATTAATTATTTCCCAAATAACACCACTAAAGTGAAATAAACTAAGTTATGATCATGAAACTGTAAAATTATGTAATATGAAATTATTATAATATATAATTTGTGTAATATTAAATAATATCAAATCAAATCATATAATAAAAAAATTATATAAAATTATATAATATAAAACTATTAAACCAATGCAGCATCCGTGATAAATCCTGTTCTCAGTCGGGTATTTACAGTCATCATAGTATTATCAGTGATTACAAACATATCACATCAGGCTTGAAATAAAATAGAAGGTATTAGAATAGCATGTCAGTGAATAGAAACTATTGTAGTGATCATACTTGGTGCACTTCAGGTCCCAAATTTCAACAGTGATTGATATCTAATTAAAATTAGTTTAATTTCATTTATTACAAACAAAAAATATAAAAATTTGAAGAAAAATAATTTTCAAAAAAGTTTGTACAGCATGCAAAATCCTGACCTACAGTTTGGTAAACAAAAATTAACATATAATCTAAAAGTATAAAAAGATATATTTAGTAAGATTTTAAATAGAAAAACTTGTAAAAAAAAATTGTTATAATTAAAATACTTAATTTCTCATTAGAAATTCTACTCAGTGAACTGTATTAGTGTCTTCTGAGAAGAGGCAAAGAAACTATTAGAATTCAAGTGTAACTGTTCTTAACAATGATTGACACTAATTGCTTATTATCTCTTGCAACATTATAACCACAAATTGAGACTGACAGTTCTAGAAGAAGGAGAGCATTGTGGCGCAGTAGAAAGAGAAACATTTTCAAATATAATTGATGTTTGCAGTTCACTGACTTAAATTTCTAATGAAAAATTAAATATTTTAATTATAAAATTTAGTTCAGATTTAATTACTTTTCCCTTTTTCTAACTAAAATTTTATGAAATATATATTTTTATACTTTAAGATTGTACGTTCGTTTTCACTCAAATGTAGGTCAGCAGGTCAGGATTTTGAATGCTGCATAAACTTTTTAGGAAGAATTTTTTGTTCAAATTTTTATGTTTTCCTTTTTACTATATTAAATGAAACTATTTTTAATTAGATGTTGATCACTTTTGAAATTTTATTTTCCTGCTCTCAGCCTATATTGTACATATAGCAATAATCAGATCTCAAGGTCTGGCTGGGAGCTGAGGTGCGTCAATCAAAATCAGTACGATAGTTTCTATTCACTGACATGCTATTCTAACAGCTTTTCTTTTATTTCTAGCCTGCTGTGATGTGTTCGTAATCACTGATAATACTACGATAACTCCGTAAATACCCGATTGAGAACGGGATTTATTGTAGATGCTGTTTTGGTTTAATAATTTTATATTATATAATTTGATATTAATTTTATATTATATAATAATTATCTTTATATAGCACCTACATATTCCACAGCACTGTACAATTTATAGGGTATTAGTACAGACAAAAAAACAAATATTGCAGAGTAAAAACCTACTCACAGATCAGACACAAGATTTGAGGGCCCTGCTCATAGGAGCTTACAATCTCTGTGGGAATGGGGATGAGACGAAAGGTGAGAAGTACTCGGTTTACAGCCATGTTTCATAAATACAGGGTAGATCATATTAAAATGGATGAGCCTGCCACCCAGATAGTACATCTGTATACAGATAAGTGCCTGTATATATAGCATTATATTATTTTATATTAATTCTGTATTATTCAATTTTGTAGTATATAAACTCATATAGTTTTATAGTTATCATCAATTAGTTTTTATTACTTTACTGGTATTAGTTGGAAAAAAAAAATATTTTTTTCTTTTGCTAATTGACAATTAGAGTTTGTCCACTTCAACTTTGGCCTCAACCTCACCACTTTTAAATTGGTATGGATCATCACAACAGTTTTGCACCACATTCTGTCGAATGTGTCGAATGTGTATGTGTCACATTCATGAATGTGTCTAATTTTATAAATGTGGTAAGACATGCCCCCTAAGAACGGGCACATACAAAAGTGTGGAGGATATCGGATATGTGGAAGTTTTTTTTGGTGAAAAATCTTTCATACATCTGTCAGAAAGGGCTACCACAGTTTTTTTGGTGGACTTGATACCAAAAAAAACTGATGCAGCTGGGTTCATACATGTTTCCCTGTATGTTTTTGTAGAGAATAACAAGTTTGCGGCTCTGTGCTATCTAGAACTACTATTTTGGTTCTCCTATATATGGCATATGATATATTATCCATAGACTTAATTCATTATTGGTACTTCTTCAGTTTCCTGTCATTAGTTAGTGGGTTCCCAACTGATATTGCTGTGGGGCCCTATGAATTCTAGTTATGTCCATGCATATGAAAATTGCAACAGATCACACAAATCTTGAATAGATACTGAGCCTGAACTGCATACCCAAATGTTCACATTTTGTATGTTGTGGAGTGCAACACAACATTTATATTAATATATGCCACAACACCTGTAGTTCCCACAGTTCATTTAAAACAGATCTAGACCAACCTGTTATGGAGATTTAAGTTCATTCAGATAATCCAGGAGAGGTATAGTTATTGCAATTGTAATACACACAAAATGCACCTGTATTCTGGCTGTATAAAAGTGGCCTAACCGTACATCTGGAGATTAAGTACAGATGTCTCTGTGTTTTTTAAGCGCTTGTCCCCACGTCAAAGTAATTCAGTCGGTTTTAAAGATTTGAAAACTGTCTGTAAAGCAACTGTCAACCTTTTACATTGATTTACATAGAAAATCCGCACTGCACGGATTTTCAGCCGGATGTTTTTTGACAGCGCCGGCGTTCCTAAAAACGTAGAACATATTCATTCTTCCACCCGGTTTTCGGGCAGAACATGAACATGTGGGTGCAAAGGGGGAGGGCTTTAATCCACAAGCCGCAGACAAAAGCCGCCCCCCTACGTGCCAGAAATGACAAAATACTGGTTGGAAAATCCGACTGGAATTTGGGCCATGGGAACGCATCCTTAGGTATGGTGCCTTTTGAATACTTGTTGCAATATAGACTCTACAAGGAAAGTATCTGCAATTTTTCTCTCTTTGCTTATACTATATCTTAACATGAAACCAAATTGGTAAACATCAAGAGGCGCTAATAAAGGCATTTTCTTAACTAGTTAGCTTTGATATTGACATTTTATTTCTACATAAATTCTAACAGAATCTTTCTTTAGACATTTTTATTTCTCTGTTCACATAATACATTGAATTTACACTTGATGGTAGATTAGAATCCTTGGTACCAAATTATGATGTGTTTGTAAAATGTACTAGTTTAATCACTTTATACTAATACTTAATGCATGTCCAGAGCTGATGGTTTATTAATTGATTTTAATGCTTCATTTCTAATGGATATTTTTTCTTGATGCTGCATTTCTTGGTGAAGGAAAAATCAATAACAATTAAATAATTGAGTTGCTGGTAGAACACATTACTGACTAATGGCATCAAGTCTAAATGAAGTACAAAATAGGCAATCATTTGAATTTGAAGCTGGGAACATAATACAAAATAAAAATGCAAAAGTATAATCGATGTTTCAAATTTGGAAACAGCAAACCTAAACAGAACATTGCTAGCACTATAAATGAATAAAGATTATATTTGTAGACACTACTCTAAATGAAACTGGTATTGAAAAAGAGAGTGAGAGATGTGTAAACTATATAGTAGTCCCCGGCGCCGCTGCTATCCGCCGCCGCCGCCGATCATTAGGGTCCTAAGCCGGTTCCAGTCGCTAAGCTATCGGCTTAGGACCTTGGCGATGGCAGCGGTGGCGGGACTAACTGTATGTGCGTCCGCCGGACGCACATACAGTTAGATGCTTTGGCGGAGCAGAGAGCTCCGCAGAGTACTCGGTGGCCGCAGGCAGGATGCGGCTCTGTGCGCGCCGGAGTGCACAGCACGGGCGGCGTGCGCGTCATCACGCTGCCCGCGCGCGGCCTGGTGACGTCACACCGCTGAAGAAAAAGACCGGGAGCAGCGACAGCGGCAGGGAGCGAGGTCAGGTGAGTGTGGTTAATTTCTTACTTTTAATTGTCTCTATTCTTTTTGTGGGCCTATTATCTACTTCTATATGTGCAGGGGGGCCTATTATCTACTTCTATATGTGCAGGGGGGCTATTATCTACTTCTATATGTGCAGGGGGGGCCTATTATCTATTTTTATATGTGCAGGGGGGCCTATTATCTGCTTTTATATGTGCAGGGGGGGCCTATTATCAACTTTTATATGTGCAGGGGGGCCTATTATCATACTTTATATGTGCAGGGGGGGCTATTATCTACTTCTAGATGTTCCGGGGGGCCTATTCTCTACTTCTATATGTGCAGGGGGGCCTATTATCTACTTCTATATGTGCAGGGGGGTCTATTATCTATTTCTATGTGTGCAGGGGGACCTATTTACTTATATATGTGCAAGGGGGGCTATTATCTACTTATATATGTGCAGGGCGGCTATTATCTACTTATATACGTGCAGGAGGGCTATTATCTACTTATATACGTGCAGGGAGAAGCTATAATCTACCTATATACGTGCTGTGAGGCCTATAAGCTACCTATATATACGTGCTGTGGGGCTTATAAGCTATCTATATACCTGCTGGGAGACCTATAAGCTATCTATATACCTGCTGGGGGACCTATAACCTGCCTATATACCTGCTGGGGGACCTGTAACCTGCCTATATACCTACTAGGGGACCTATAACATACCTATATACCCGCTGGGGACCCGTAACCTGACCATATACCTGCTGGAGGATCCATAACCTGCCTATATACCTGCTGGGGGAAATGTAAACTACATACCTACCGGGAGACATATAAAGTATATATCCACCTACTGGAGGACATTATTACCTATACTGGGGGACACATAATTTACTTCGTTGTGAAGTCGCTAATAGTCGTTAAGCCAGTTGTTAAGGCCTCAACTCAAGTCAGTTGATAAGAGTTAGCAATCGACTCCGCGGACTCCAGTCGGTTGTTAAGCCGGTTGTTAAGGCTTCAAGTCGATTGATAAGAGCTTAGCAATTGACTCCGGGGACTACTATATAGGTTAGATCCACTGGGTCATTGAGAGAGATGACTCAAAAACTCCAGGAAGCAGAGTCTAAGAAACCCTCTGGTATTCACCATAGCCCTCCACAAGGCAGGTTGGACTTGGCTGCTGGGAACTCCCAGGTCGCTACACCTGATCTGGTCACTTGCAGTGACAGCCGATGTGCCAATAGTACCCAGGGAGCAGGCAGAGTCGTAACTGGGTCAAGTTAGGGCAGGTGACAGGCAGATAATAATCTGTAAACATAAGCCAAGGGGTGAATACCAGAAAACACAATTAACAGGGCACAAGGTAAATGCTAGGGCACAAGGTACACAGCCAACTTCAGACTCCCACTTTCTGGTTAGGCTCTGGGTGATTCTACAGCATACCATTGGCATATCAGCTCTGCTATTCCTAATTGAGCCTGTTAGAGGGACATTGGTAATGGAACAGTTTCATCAGCAGAGCAGAAGGCTACAGGGCTCTTGAGGATAAAATGTTGTCAATGAGAAACATAAACAAGATCCTGTGCTGCTGATAAGATACAGTGAGGTCTGATGTCACTATCCGGACTATTATGGCTACTGCTGCTGGAGCAGAGAGAGGTGGTTGGGTACCTAGGGAAGCCTTTGTACACAAGTAGGAGATCAGATTTGCTCTAGCTCTAAAGGGAAGCTTACCACTTATTGCTGTTCCAGCTCTCATGCAGCCACGGGTGGCTTCTGATGTCTGTTTACTTCTGGCTGTGGGGAATAACCACTGCAGACAATAAGTGGCCTCAGTGTTAATTGGCATACTCTTGACAATACCGCTTGAAAGAGAACAAAGTGGTTTTGTGAACGGGATGATACATGAATGCTGAAACCACTGATTGGCTGCATAGGTCAATAGCTCTTTGCAGTAGCCAGATGTACACAGGCACTGCCAGCAGTGTCAGTGCTAGAACGGCAGTAGGAGAATGAATATTTATTCTATTATTTATTCTATTACTACAGAAGTAATTTAAAATTAATAAAAAACAATTAGGTGGACAACCCCTTTAAGATCAGTGTCAGTACTTCAGTTATTTAGACCTGGTAATATACATTATAAATGTAACCTCTCTAAATGGCTGTAAATGCTAAAGATAGTGGAAAAATTAAAGGGTTACTTGTTACATAAAGTGGTTATATAGACCTCTCTATATACAGCTACAGACTCACAGCCACATGTATATATCCTCTTTCATGCACAATTTTCATTAACTTTAACTGTCTTTGTAAAGATTTGTTCTCACATCAATTTTTATACATGACTGATGTTGTGTGAGTTCTGGTAAGCATCTAAAAAGTCCTAGTAGTTTTGTTAATGAATGTGAAGCCCTTGTGTTCCACTCTACCCCAGGAGACATGGATTCCATTACTCAATTCCTTGTACTATATGTATGCAAATTAGCTATTCCCCCCGGAAGAAGACTGTCTCATACCAGTCAAACTAGTCTGCTTCAAAAAAGTATGAGACCCCCATCTGTGGACAGTTATTTTGAGGTTTTTTTTCTTGACAGTAGCAAGTAGGGTAGCAGTTGGCTAAAGTGACTCAGTTTAGCACTTGAGATCCTAGTTTGGCTAATAATAAATAGTTGTCTTCCTTTGGGTGAAGAGCTAATTTGTGTATTTTTCTCCCATGAAGAATTGCCTTAAATTAACACCCACTGGTTCTCTTCAATGAGGAATAGTGCCCCCTGAACTATATGTAAGAAACATTGATTATCAGGTGATATGGTAAAGAATACAGATTCCTGCTTTTGTCTCCAGCTAGAATGCACTATCTTTGTGACATATGTTCAGCAAGTGCATGGATTCTACAGCTAGGCAGTGTCACAAAAAATGTGGCCCTTTGGCATTTACTTTATATTTGATATTTCTGTTGACTTGTTTCTGTCTTTGAACCAGATTAAGGTCAAGCACTTGTCCTTTACTTTAATTTGCTCTGATTGTTCCACTCACAGTGCATTACATAAATGTCTTATTACCATACAGAAAAACAATGTTACTGTCAAAATGCAATTCCTGTTCTGAATAAAATATGCCACTTGTATGCTATTAACTTTAACATGTTAATTGTATTTCACACATAACCTTTAACTGCCGTAATAAAGACAACCACTTTCAATAAAAGGTGCTAGAAATCTCTTAAGGGAAATTTTTTCTCAATCTACAACAAATATATACAGTATTTAACTATGGTTGTGGGGCATTCTATGATAATTTCAAAATTCACTCTTTTCATCTCTAGTGTATTCTTCCCTAAAGGTCAATATGACTTTCAGAGAAGTTAAAGTGCATCTGTCATCAAAATGCTGCTTTTGCATAATTTATTTTAATGATTTAGTACATTTGTTTTGTGCTGAGGATTATTTTCTTTATATAACTTACAATGCCCTCTTTCTGTTTTTATTTTATCTATTTCCTAATTAAAGTGGACCCTCATGAATAATCAGTACAGGTTCTACCCCTGAGCAGTCCACTTAAACTATATAATCTGTGGATGAAGGAAATCTGTCATCACAAGATGGGGTCTTATATCAGGGCAGCATGTTATAATGACACATACACTGGGCTATTTTGAGGCAATGATTGCTATATATTTGCCTACATAGCACTCTCCTTAAGAAACTTGAAATGTATATATGTTAAGAAGGCCCCATTCACAATCTGTTGAAATTCCCTGAAAAATGTATCCCTTCTGACACATTGACTATAGAGATGTATGGGGCAAACATAGTCTGAATAGGCCACTACATTTGCCCATTTGCCAAATGTATACGAATTCTGCATTGGACATAAGTGTGGTCATGCATGCAGAAACCATATACATTTATTAAACAAAGCAACATAGTTCAACTTGGATTATATTTGCCCTACGGATCTCTATGGTCCCGTCACAGTCCCCCTGTGGCATCTGTTGGGATACATTTTTCTGATGTTACAACATTTTCCTAATGGATACCACAAATTGGGAGCAGGAATGTGATGGAAATGGTGCCTAAGTCTATTATTTTTCAATTTTAAGTACATAATATGTCATTTCTAAATCTCTTAAAAAAATGTGGTTTGATAAACAAGACAATTGCCTGCAAGATAAGTAAGGTTGCAACTTTTTGTCTTTAGATACTTTAGAAAGAACATTTATGAAACACAAACTGCTAAGCCTTCTCCAGGTAGGTTGCTTTTAGCTCCCTTTTTTCTATTAAAGGGGTTGTCTCGCTACAAAGAATAGCTTTCAATATGTAGGGAACACTAAATGAAGATGTTTTCCAAATATATTAAGTTGTTCATTTTTTTATTTTTTTGTTAAGGAGCTACAAGTGATTTTATTACCTTCCTGGCTCTCTCTGGTTCCCCAAGTAATGGACTGTGTACTTCCCCCTCCCCCTCCCTGCTGTTTGTTCTATCTGATAGCAGGGATGTCATCACACAGGTCATGGCTGCAGCAGCACAGGGCTCTGGACAGTGTGAGCTTGTTTGTTATCTGATCTTTCAGACAAAAGGACGGTTTATTAACTGCTGTTTCTCATTAATCTATTGCATCAATACAGCTTTTTTCCCAAAAAAGGAAAGCAGGGAAACCGCTTCTTCATTAATATGATTAGCAGAGCACCCCTTTGACTATACACCAGAGGATCATATTGCTAATAATTCTACAACCAGCTCTCATAACAGGAATCCGTGCCCAAAGAGAAAGTCAGCACATTATGTAACAATTCATGTCTAGGGGCGGAAGCCCCCCCCCCTGAGGATCATAGGGAAAAACCCAAACTTAATAAGTAATAAGAGATGGTGAAAAGAAATGATGCAATATCCACCAACTGATATCAGTTTTTTCTTTAGTTTTGACAAATCCACCAATTGCCCCCCTTTTTGATTTAACATAAATGTAGTAAGTTAGTGCAGGAAACTAGGGTTGTTCTTAAACAGGTCTACAGAAGAAATATTGAACCCTGTGAACAGTGGAGGACTTGCAAGGCAAAGGAGGAATGCCGTCTCTCTAGTAGGGAGAGAAGACGATCCGAAATGGAATGGTATTGACTTACTGCCCTAGAAATAATAGTATAAATAAGGTTAAACCACACAATCTTTTATATATCTATGTTCAATAAACACTGTTTAGGCCATGGCGACCTTAATGAGCTAACAAAATTAAACTGGACAATCTTTTTTAAGCACAGTAGTGTAGGGGTGATGATTGGACATGTCTTGCAGCCACAGGACCTAGGCAGCTTGCATTCGTTGAGTCGAGCAGGAACTCCCTTGTACACCAAATTATTCTAGAGTCAAATGTGAAGCCATCTATAACACAAGTAAAGCTTGGTGAAAACTGAGTCATGTAACACCAAACAACAAAATGGCTAAAAAAGGAGGAAAGTATTTCAATGGTCCAGTCAAACCCCAGACCTCAATCCAATTGGAATTACAATTGTGATGGGATCTTAAGGGAGCTGTGCATAAATGAATGCCGCCAAACATCAAAGACTTTAAGCAACATTGTAAAGAAAAGTGGGCGAAAATTCCTCCAGAATGATGTGAGAGACTGATAAAGTCATACCGAAAACAATTACTTCAAGTTATTTCTGCTAAAGGTGGTTCTGCAAGATTTTGTTAAATAAAAATGACATAGTGGAATCGTTCACCTGAGATTGCATTTATTTCATTTTAAGACGCAATGTTTTGTACTATATTGTAATATGTAAAACAATAGAATTGTGCTTTCTATTTCTCTGTAGTGCTGTGGTAACTGCCACATTTCTGTAAAAATGCCTGTGATTTACTGCTAATTGCCTCCATTTCACTACAAATACAGACAAAGCATATGGTTTTTATATAGCAATCACCGTGGCCCAACCATTATGTGTATACTGTGAATTTTTGTAGTGCTAGTGAATAATTTTTGATTATTTGGTGACATTTCCAGTCCACAAGACTATAAGCAACTCTTTATATTCCTTTGGACAGTGACTGTGGGTCAATAGTTAAAACTCAATTAGTAGCACAAAAAGTCTCAATGTAGACCAAGCATGTAGAATGTTACAATGCACTCAATGGTAAAGCTGGCTACTAAGACACACTGAGTGGATTACTGCAGGTTTCAGTTAAATCAGTATCAAATTGGGTATTATTGAAAAACGCTTAAAACTCACTTGTGGAGATGTGCATATAAGCAGTAAGGAATGTGATACGGCTAAATCTAATCTTGTTTTACATTTTCATTAAACTGCTTAATACCTGAGACAAAAGGATGGTGTACAACTGTTCTTTATTTTAAGTCTCAAATGTGCTGTTATTGTTGGTAAAATGTGCTGAAAGACCCTCCAAATTAGTACCCCATTAAACAACTTTAAATTCAATAGTGTCAAAATTTGCCATATTTGTAGCAGACTGTGATTGACTGACCGCACACTCATCATGAGAACCATCAATATACCAGATATGTAGTTAATTACACTCCATGAAAAGCCATTTCCCAACACCAACACCAGTTTAACCCTGGCTGGAATTTTTTTGATGAAAAGTATGAGACCTTTTCCCAATATTCAGCATCTGTCTTCTCATAAGCCACATGTGCACTTACATGTTTCACATTCACCATACAATAGCCTATGTGCTATTAAATGCTAGGGACTTGCTGTTGTTATATACCTTTCCCTACTCTTCCATTTCTTCTAAACACAAACCAATTCTGAAGCAGACTTGATTATCAGTTGCCTATCCTGGATGCTACCACTAGCCTGCATTTCACTTGTTAGGTCCTGTTTTTGACCGAGCGATCGTGGTTGGACTCTGCCTCTTCCATGGATTTGTTGCCTTCTATTTACCTTTCATGTTCATTTACTTTCTCTTATTTATGACTCCTGTTCACTTTTTAGAATTGCTATTTCCCACTGACTACCTGGTGCTGACTCACAGGTGACATGACTGTACCTGTATTGCCAATATAACTCACTGCCAATCAGTGACTACCTTGAGAGGTACAACCTGGTTAAGGCCAAGCTACCATGTGAGGTCCTTGGTAAAGAATGATCCTGTAATCACCCTTTTGTTAGCACTAGACCGATTGCAGTGCTAAGGTTCCACTTTTCCAAGCATGTCCACCTAAGAGCTGTACTAGTTATGATGCAGGTTATATATGAACTATCTGCATAATGTTTCTTCCTATTTGTCATAGATAACAAGAGCTCTCCTCTAGATTATACAACTATACTATTTCTGCTGTTCCTCTAAAGATGTTAGTAAATGGATAGTTCAGACACTAATGGCGTCATGTCCCAATACGCAAGCGCATTTTTTGGTCTATTTTGCGCCAAAAATACTCTTGACACCATATTCTTGATGTAAATGAACTGTAATATACCAAAACTAGGCGCTTTATACGCCGGGCACAACACATTGTAATGCGCATATTGAGGCGCATTACATACACTAGTAATGATACGTTATGGCACTTTTTACACATAAGTTTCTATGCAAGGTATACGAACAAATTTTTAGAGGATACGCTATGTGCCTTTTTAGGCACATTAAGTTTTCTATGCAAGGTATACGAGACGCTAGATTTTTGAGAGGCACACTTTACACTGATTAAATGCACCTAAAAACTGCTGTGGCGATGCCGATTTTCAGACATGTTGCCCTAAATATCATATTCATTGTATAGCACATAAAAAATAACAATATTTTACATTTACATGTTACAGTATTAAAAAGATTTCTGCCATGTATTTACCAAGTATATGATCACTAATGAATGTGCATTGCAATGTACACATTCATATGAATGCTGGTGCTAAAACAATTGCACATTACTATAATTAGTGTTTCAGAAATTTTGGTATGAAAATGATATGCCAGTTTACTCGTGGAATTATTGTGTTGCAGGAAACAATGGCAGGATTGCCTCTTTTGCGCAAAACCCTCTTACCTCACCAAAAAAATAAAAAACTAGAAGTAAATCAATAATTTATATGTAACTGAAAATAGTCATATTTAAAAGAGCTATGTCTCAACTAGCAAAAAAATAATCCCGCCTATGGCTAAATTGATGCAAGGGATAAAGAAAATGTGATTTGGCATTGTGAAATATGATGATATAAATGTTTTTTTCTATGAAATGTGCTATTGCTGTGCAAAAGTAGTAAAACATAAAAACTATGCACATTAGTTATTATTGTAATCATGCAAACCATATTATTTATGCCACATAGCATAAGCATACAGTTGAAGACAAAACAGTGGCAAAAATGAATTTTTTTTTCAATCCCTCTCTCCAAAAAATGCTAATCAATAGGCTGTATGTACCCTAAAAAAGTACTAGTGAAAAATACAACTCACCCCAGAAATAACAACCCTTTGTGTAGCTACATCAATTAAAAAAAATTATAGCTCTTTAAATGTGACATTACTGTGACTCTTAACTCCAAAACGTGCTTGACTCTTGAAGGGTCAGAGTATTCCAAAACTTTGATGCTGTCATGCCATCCTTGTTGCACCATTTATGCATTCTATTTTTACTGCCTGAATAATCATCGCAGTTCTCTCTTTTATTATTCTCTGGTCATTTTCAGCTACTTGATAGTCATACATTTGCATACAAACATGGATCACTCTTGCTCATGCCTGCTTCCTATACACACATAATAATTAGGAGCATCAGTATAAGTTATAGTGCAATACTATAGTAATTGATGCCAACATCAGCTCACAGCAGCAAATCATGTTTTCAGCCTAACCTCATGTGAACCTGAAGGAAAAATGATAGTAAATACTGCTAAGTTTTTGTTTTACTGAGTGGGATAACACAAAAATACATTATGGAGTTAAAACGCTCTATAAAAAATCTCCTAATGTAAAGCTGTGTAATGCAAAAATGGCTGGTTTCAGGTGAAGTGTGACCCTGAGAAAACAGAAAAGGGGGTCCCTAAGGCTGAAATACCGGGTGATTCAAAAAGGATGGGGCAAAATTTAATCTTGGGTGTTCATAACTGAGAGAACATAATGCAAATCTATTAAAAGGGTGTTCCCATGAAGGCACTTTCGCATTACAGGTCGACTTATAGCTCTCTACTGTAACGGCTGGAGTAGTGGATCTGCTGTACCACTACAGGTGAAGCCGCACCAGAGAGCTGAGTCTAAGGGGCCGCTGGTTTTCACCAGATCCCACTTGCTGAACCAATCAAATCCTCAGGTCGCTACCCTTGGCACGACTTGCCTGTAGTGGCAGCCGAGGTATGGCATGATACAGAATCGTTAGGCTGACTCGCAGTCAGGGACAGGCCAGAAGGTCAGGACAGTTGGAAAAGGTTTGTGGACGGAAAATGTAGCAAAGGGACTACAATATGGTAGAACAATAATACAATCTGGAACGCTTTCTCTAAGGCTGTAGATATGGCAGGGAAGTGGAGGAAGAGTCCAGAATAAATAGGGTCAGCGCTCCAGCATTTGGCAAATATAAATAATTTTGGTAATTCTAATCTACCTAAAACACATAAGGTTTATTCTGATTTAATGTCAGATAGTGAGAAAAACATGCATATGTGTCTTTTTATATAGTGTATGTAAATTTCTGGTTTCAACTGTATTTGACTAAGGCAGTTTTGCTTTGATATTTAGTCATTGGCCATTTACCTTGGATGTTACTTTAAATATAGGCTTTTACTTGTGCACCATCTTTTTGGAATGACCCTCTATGGTACTATCAACATAGTCACATTTAATCAAAACAGAAATCAGGTGGTGTGCACCTACATTGTTGATCTCTACCACTTTTTCATTTTTCTGTCGACAACTTATTTTTTTGCAGGACAATTTTTGTGGGGGAATGGAAAAAAAACTGTGATTCCTCTATTGTTTTTGTTTTTGCAGTTTCCATGATGCATTAATGACATGTTACTTCATTCTGTGAATTGTTATGACCATGGTGATGTCAAATGTATTTAGTTTTTATTTTTATATGTTTTTCTACAGTGGTCCCTTAACATACAATATTAATTGGTTTCAGGACGACCATTGTATGTTGAAACCATAGCTCTATGGAAAACTAGAAAGTGGTTCAGAGAGCCTAAAATGTGACTCAACAAAATGTAAAATGAAGAGTAAATAAAATGAAGCAGATAACTCAAACATATAAAGCAAGTCCTTACATATAACATCAGAAAGAGCTGCTGGAGGCTGGAGATCACTTTCTATTTGAGGGCAGGAGCTTCTTTGTGTGATGTACTTTATACACAATGTACACAAAGAAAATAGAGCCCTTACGTAGTGCTCAGAGCAATTCATCCTGGTACATTTAAAGAGCGGTACAGAACATGTAGTACATACTGTACTGTAGAGAGGCGCCACTAGACTGCTAATTAGTGCATACACTTCACTAATTCATAATAATTGGTTAAATCTTGCAGTCAATCACTTTTGCCGGAGATCATCAGTGTCTGTGACATTGTATTTTGTGTTGTTTCAATATACAATGTCCCAGAAAAGATGACTGTATGTTGAAAATATTGTTTTCTGAGCCCATTGTAACTTGAGAAATTTCTGTAATTCTACACAATAAAAAAAGCCTTTTTTAAAATCATTGATTTTTTTTTTGTGTCACCACATTCTGACAGCCACAATTTTCTACTTAATGTCACTGCAGCTTTATTAGGCTTATTTTTTGTGGGACAAGATGCAGTCTAATGAAATAGCGGTTTAATCAGATTTCAACACTTATTTTGTAAAGAGATAAGCTTATAAAGAAAAATTTTGAAATACAAAACAAGGTAAGGCCATGTCTACATGGCATAAGTTAAAATGCCGTCAGAAACCTGACGGCATTGTAACTTCCCCACACTGTGGTTTTTGGCACGTGTTTGCACATAAAAAAAACGCGGTTGGTTTTCAGATTTCGGTTGGCCAAGCACATAGAAGTGTACAGGAATCCACTGAAAGATAGAACATGTTCTGTCCTTCGCCAAGGCCGGTTTCAGAAATTTGGGGAATAGAAATTCCCCTACTGGTTGAAACAGCTCGAAATTTTCTATTGCGGTCTATGGGGCACTGGTTACAGTTGGATTTTCAGCGGATTCTGAATCGTGATTCCACCCAAAATTTGAGCAGAAACCAGTGCTGTACGGACATGGCCTGACTGTCTACATATTACAGCTATTATAAATCCAAACAATTTAGAGCAGTAGCTCTAGAGACCCCCCCCCCCTTTACAATATCCATATGTCCAGATAGTAATCACAAGTTCAAAATCTAAATTGCAAGTTACTGCACTAAAAATTGGTAAATAAAAATCTTAAATGAAAATATTTGTTTTGAAAATAACAGTGAAAATCCAATGAAACCAGGTAAACAAGTGGATTTTTTGCAGAACCCCCAAAGATTTGTACTGGTTGTTACACCCTACAGCATAAAATTGATTAAAGTTACATTGATTGTCGTATTCCCAATGGCCTAAAGGGGGTAAAGGGAGCTAATTTCCAAACCGATTCCATCAGATTCAACTTTCTAAATTTTAGTGTTTTCCCTTTACGGGGCAGGGAAATTGAACTCCTTCCCCTGCATTATCATAAAATCAGGCAAAAGAGGGATAAAGAGTACTATGTGGTTTTGATTGAAAAATTTCCCCTTTTAGATAGGGAAGGAGGAAAAAGGGGGAAGGGGTGTCTGTGGGCACGACTTCCCCAAACATGGGGAGAAGTTTTATGTCGCACCAATCTGCCACATTGCCATAAGAAATACTAGTGAGAGATCTATGCAGGGGCGCGCT